>JACATO010001921.1:0-11610 GCA_018389105.1 Nautilus pompilius
CGTTGGGACACTCCAACGGGTCATAGCAGGGCTGTGGTCCCTCGGCCTTTCCCCTTGTTTTAAATCGTTACCCTTAAAGGGCGGACAGGCGATATATAAGACTCGGTTGGTGCATCGGGGGAGTCGAGGATGGTGATAATGGTGATGCGGGAAAATCTTGAGCGAACTGATCTGGGCCGGGCACCCACCATCAGTATCGATGATGATGCGACGGACGTCTGGCAGCGAACACCGACCGATCAAAGAGCCCGTCTGACGTGTGGTGTTACAGGGTACCTGCATTCCACGGGAGAGCCCGGATGTAAACCGCGCAGTTCGGGGCACATTCATCTATATTCCGGTTATCAGGACACTGTGCAGCACTGTGGCACCAGATTCGCCGAGGCCAAGTAGTAGGACGTTCGTCTATCACGGAAAGGGCCGCTCACTAGCCGGCTGAACAGCAAGAATCTCCCCTCTCTTCTCGACATTGCGGTGTTAATCTAACGAGTAGTTAGTTGGACACTTGTCCCCCCTCGTGCACTGAATCACGTCTCGGGCGCCCTCGAAAGTTTGCAAATGCTGCCGACATTGTCCCTTTAAACGCCATCTTGGGTGAGTCACGAATCCTCTCGGTTCGAAGCGATCGGAGGCCGCGCTCGTTCTAAGTTAGCATCTCGTCTCCGTCCGTCCGCTTCCCTCCCACCTCTCACACTCCGCCGACGACGCCATTTTTTTGGTATCAAACCGAATCCCAGAAACACAACTCAAGCCGAATTATGTGCGATCGTTTTCAGAGCTGTAACGGCGGCGTCAGTTCAAAGACATTAAAAGATCTCCTTCCTTGCCGTTCTACGACATTAGACGAATTGGAGTCGGATATCAAAGTGAGCGGGCTGGCCTGGGTCAGGGAGGCCATTAACTCGTCCAGTTCGGACCCGATATTCTCTCTAAAGTACTCCTATCCCTGCCAATCAACGATATTTACTTTCAAAAGGAACGGACTGCGGAAAGGGAGGGGGACAAAAAATATCCTGAAGGATAAAAGTTGCAGCTGTAGCAGTTTTGTCTTTATTTCATCTAAAAGATGAAGATAGTTTTGCTCACAAGACAGCAAAGACGAATCACGTTACCCAGCCAAAATTATTATTATTATTATTATTATTATTATATTATTATTATTATTATTATTATTATTATTATTATGTTCCTTTAGGTCATCCGGACAACTACACGATTTAATAATAATATAATATAATAATAATAATAATAATAATAATAATAATAATTAAATAATAATAATAAATAATAAATAATAGTCAGTCTTAAATTCTGATTAAATGCATGATTTAAATTTCGATCACGATTTTCAATAACTCAAATATTTAATAATTTAATTCTTAAAAATTTTGAAGTTAATATATTGTGTCTTGAAATCGAGTTTAACAATCTCTGTTTTTATTACTGATGAAAGTAGCTTGGAATTCTTCTGTAAGTATCCTTTGGAATTTTTTAAAAACAAAAACCAATAACTCCAGCAATTTTGTTTATTATTTAAAATGTCGTAAATTTTCACGAAATTTGTTTATAATCTGATTTTCTTCAGGTTAACAGCTATTAGTCGGCCTCGCTTTTCAGTTTCTATTGTTACAAATTATTATCTTATAAGCTAAAATCTCCAGTCTGAGGGGCCGATAAATTGGCCTCCGATCGGACGACATCCGGCTTCAGAAACAAAAACCGTTACATTTGGGAAGCTTCTATTCTCTGGCAGATGGCGCTGCTGCTGTCATGGCAGTGGTGGGTTGCTTAATATTACACCGATATTCGGTGTAATATCTCTGTCTTTTCAAGTGTTGGATTAAGTTTTACTGTCAATTCTGGTTTTAAACAGAGGTTACCCGTTTTGTTTTCTCTCCCCCCGACAGGTAGCGGTCAGATACAGCTCTGGCAGTTCCTGCTCGAGCTTCTGTCCGACAGCGGAAACTCGAACTGCATCACGTGGGAGGGGACCAACGGGGAGTTCAAGCTGGTAGACCCGGACGAGGTGCCCCGGCGGTGGGGCGAGCGGAAGAGCAAGCCCAACATGAACTACGACAAGCTGAGCCGGGCCCTGCGCTACTATTACGACAAGAACATCATGACCAAGGTGCACGGGAAAGCGCTACGCCTACAAGTTCGACTTCGCCGGACTGGCCCAAGCCATGCAGCCGTCGACGGCTGACCCCACGGCCTACAAGTACCAGCAGGATCTCTTCATGTCCAGTTACCACAACCCGAAATTGAACTTTATGAACATGAACCCGCACACCTCGCTTCCCCCGTCGCCGTCGAGCCTGTTCGCCACGACTTCCGGATACTGGTCGAGCGCAGGCGCCAACATCTATCCCAACATTCCAAACCATCCCATGACACACCACGGTCACGTAGCCTCGCATTTAGGCTCTTACTACTCTTCGTCTTGGAGTGGTTAACGTTTCTAGAGAGGATATTTTCACGGTATAAAGTTATTATGTCGTATTTAAAGTTGCTTCCGTTTCGCTGCCGAAATGCGGAGCCTGTTTATCTTTATTGTGAGGACGGTGATCCTGTGAGTCGGGGATTGAGACGGACTTTGATCGTATCGAAGTGATGAACCGTCCTCCTCCTCCGGCTGATCGATGGAAGAATTTCGAGCCGATAAACTCTCTTGTTTATTTCCCATCGGACTCGTTACGTTTCGGAGGAAGGAAGTGTTCGGGAATTACCCTCGGTGTTTGACTTCTCCCTAGAACCCCATTTGTCTGAGGACGGACGACCTGAGCGGGACAGAATACAGGACCCATCTATCGGCCGTGCGCTGTACTTTCTGCGAACTTCAGTTGTCTGCATAGTGAATCAATTCTCAAGTGCCTTCGCGTGATAGCTCCGATGAAAAGGTACCAAGCAGCTATACTGGATACACTGGACTAAATAAAACGTTCGTCTGTCTCTATATGTCGGTAGACCATTCTTCCATTAAGAAAAACACACACACACACACACACACAAGAGTACAAGCAATGAGCATATATATTTTTTGAAAAAAATATCGCCATTGGCTAAAACTGTGGGACAAAATAACTGAAGCAGACGACAGTATTTATCTTTGTTTTTAGGGTTTCCAAAACTCCCCTTCCCCCTTTTTTCGATATTTATTTTATTATTTATTAAACTGTAAATATACCTAAATTGAATCAGAATGTATTTATTGGAACGTTATTGTAAATTCTACCGGAAGACCGGCTTTGAGTTTTTAAAGAGAAATCTTCTTTAATATCAAACAGAGAGAATGTGAGATTATAGATCTATTTTTTACTTAATTTATCATATTTTCTTTTAGCCTAAAGTATTTTTAAGATCAACAATTTCCAATATGAGAATAATTACTTAACTTTAAGTGCGCGCTCAGTGTTTTCAGAAATGAACTTTATTTTAATGTAGAAACTATTTTCGATGTTAAAGATGTAAATATTCACCAGATATGCGGATTATTTGGTTCGTTCTAAAAGTGTTCACAGTTTAATTTCGCGGTCTCGACGGGACTTTGCTGCCGAATCAGAAAACAGAAGTCCCTTCTGATTTTAAGACAGATCTATAGTTAACCAGGGGCCGTCATCTCCGTCGGGGGGGGGGATGAGAGGTCCCTGGTCTGTTGGAGAAGGAAGATGGCCGTCGTATGACCGAGGCGCTGGCGATCTGTACATATTCGAAATACCGAGGCCCCGTAGGGTGTCGGTGCCTCGGAAGTACTTCGTCGCTGAATTGTCCCTCCCTCCCGACAATGGCGGGAGATTTCTGGGCTGGAAACAACAACAACAACTTATTAAATAGCGATATGGGATTTCGGGTATTTACTTAGGTGTACGCTACTCGACAGCTCAGGGTGTTAGTACGGTGTTCTGCAGCTAGACGGCGACACCTGGATTCCTCGATCTCAGAGACCGTGACTATTTAAGTTGAGTTTTAGCGGGAGCGGCCGACAGTTCCCACTGACGATACAAATTCGGGGTTTCAGTAGCCCCTACTGTCCCCAGATGATTTTAAATATTATTTAGTATACTGGGGTCACGAGAACCGACATCAGTCTGAAATCTGCCCTTGCCATGTCTGCGACACGTGATGAATTTTAATAGAAATCCGGATTTTAAACTTAAGGTTACTATTATTATTTGACATTAATGGGACCGTTTTGTACTGTTTATTTATACCGCAGGGAGCGGTCTCGTTGTTTAAGCTACGAATCTAGTCACTCCGCCGGAAGTTGGGTGCAGGATCTTAGAACGGGAAGCTGGAATTCTTAGACATATAGCGTGGTCGACAATCTGGGCTCGCGGCGCAAAAAAGATCCCTAACCTTTTCTCTTTTACCAGGTTGTTTTATTTTCCCAGCGAGCGCTGAGAAATCCGCTAGGGGGGGTCGTAAGAGAGAGAGAGAGCTTCTATCAAGCTCCGAACTGCAGCCACTCGCTGTTAATGGTGCCGCGGCCTGGATCCTGGACTCGGCATCCATCCCGGCGGTATCTCTGAAAACAACCGGCAAAGCAAATCAGTCAGTCGGGTCGGTTCGGACTCTTTCAGAAGCTGGCGGAGTCTTCCGCCTGGTGCTGGTTGGTGGCTTCACGCCCGACATCCGGTTCCGGATGTGCAGCAACCTCTCTTTTCTCCTTCTCCTCCTCCTCCTCCCTCTGCTGCTCAGTTTCCATCAGAGTTGCGTACAGCGCCGTATGTTTGTTAAGCAGAATTTGCTGGATGTTTATATTAACATTCAGCCGCGGTACTTCACGGAGTACACTACATCATCCGCCAGAACCTAAGCAAAATTGTTGAAATTGCAGTGCGGCGGGCAGACATGGCTTCCACGAAACGGATAACAATAAGGCGCTTGGGTTATTTCATCTTATTAGCCGACACGTCTAAGATGAGACATCAGCAGAATCGGGAGCGGGAGGGGAGAGGAAGAGGAGGAGGAGGAGGAGGAGAGCTAAAAAACTAGAAATTACAACGTGCGAAATCTATGGAAAAGACCGTCGCGCGTGTGGGTTTACACAGATCCATTGAAATTACAGCTCGCTTTTAATAGCCCCATCGCAAACCCAATTAAATCCCACAGCCGTATTTCGCTGCGGGGTCTCTACGCTGATTTTGGATACGCCAGTACGCGGGTCCCTCTCCAAATTGGCAGGCAAGCAGTTCGTCCAGAAAGCCCTTATTCCTCGTCTGTGCAGTAAGGTTATCAATCCCGTTTGATGTCCAATCGACGCCATTTATTCCGTCACCTCACCGCGCACATCGAAAGGGTTCTCGATTTCCCCCCCCACCCTTCCTGCTATGAGTTCCTACATTAAAAACAAGAAAATAAACTGAGATGATTTTTTGCTTCCCTATTTATTTCATTTACAATTATTTATTACATTTCGCGATGTTAATGTCCGCTTGCGGGCGGGCAGACGACAGAACGGCGGATGTCTTTATCTCAGACAAAAACCAAACAACTCCACTCTCCCCCACGGACAGAATTCATCCGCGGACTATTTGTTGTGACAAAAAAAAAACTACCGTCGGTGAACGTGGCGATGTCTTCATTCACCGATCAAATTCTGGGCTTTCTTCGATTACACCCGGGCTCTCTGGGATCCATTTGTGAATATACCAAGTTCGAAAGTTGAATATTTCTCTAAAAACTAATAAAATGGCGATTCTCTGTACTCGGCGATTTCATTGTTGTTTTTTTATTCCTATTTTTTCCTCGCCCTCGGTTCCTGCCGCGATAGAAAAGAACGCGCAGCCTTCACCTGTCTGCTCGCTCATTTACTGATCTGACAAGCTAATTAATTCGGAGCTTTACCTGTAAGTTTACCTACCAAAAGTTACGAAAACTGCAGAAGCGGTTAAGAAATTCGGCTCCAGGACCTGAAGGAATTGTTTGCTCTTAGTTCTGACTCCGGCCGCAAGGATTTCATATCCTTAAGGTCGAATGTCTGGTTTTAAACCTGTTATTCTGGGCATCGTTCGTGGTGCTCAAATACACAGTCCTGCCAAGTGACCCATCATCGTGCGCGTATCTCCTCTGCCAGCCTAAAACTCCAGTCTCTCGGACTTTCCCTGCCGGGTGCCAAAGAGTTTGTCCGTTTATTTGTCATCTATAAGGAGGCAGAAGGGCCTTCGTCATGGCGTGTTGGCTGTCCACAAGGTAAAGAAATGCTATCAGTTTTCATCTCGCCAACAGAAGCTATCACGTAGCAGTGTCAAGGTAAAACTCCACCTGAGGACTGCATATATTATGTATACACTTCCCCCGGCACATAAAGGGAGAGTCCATAATCCGCAGTCAGATATTTGGTGTCTCACTACTGCCCTCTCCTTCCTGTTCGCTCAACCTCATCGTTATTTATCCACTTATTTGTTTATTTTGAGAAATAATAAATTAATTAACAGGGGGGAACAAACAGCTGTCGTATAAATCTAAATCAGTGAGCTTTGTTGAAGAGCACCTAAATATTTTCATCTATAATCTATATTTTACGAATGTATTTCATTTGTCTATTATGTTTTCCTTCCTTTTTTTAACGTTTGATCAGTCGAGCCGCTGCTATCTCGTGTTGTCCTTTATCGGTTGGCTGTCATTAATCAAGTTGGTACCATTACGAAAAGTTTTTGTTTTTGTTTTTTTTTAAAAAAAAAAGGGGAAGTAACCGTGCATAATTTATTGTTATAATCAATATTTGTCGTCCACTGATAAAACGAGAGTTATTTCTCTTAATTAAATCTAACCAGGTCTTTTGTCCAATGTATTTGTAGACACTGAACACGCAGTTTATCCAAAGGTGAACATTGTATTTGGGGAAAACAAAACAAAAGAAAGCAAAAACCAGGAAACAAATTTTTTTGTTCTTTTTTTCAAAAATTAGCGACATTACTTTCTCTGTTAGCAAACTCCGGACCAAGTCACGTTTTGGTTCTCGAAACGGAACTCGCGTGGACGAGATGCTGGCATCAGGTCACGTGATCTACAAACGAGACGAGCTTTTAACACCATTAAATAATGACAATTGCTAAGTTGTTTTTCTCTACATTAAAAAAAAACAAAAACAAACAAACTCATATATACAGAGATTATCCAATTATTTTAAAGCGTTTTTACTTGATTAAAGCAAATGTTCCAATGGCTGACATAAAGACAGATTTATTGCCAGTAATGGTGTTAATCGGTTTCCAGGTTAGATTGCTATACTTGTGACAGCAGGGCTTTCCTTCTGAGGAAAGATTTCGACGGATTTTATATGTATTCCATTTTTTTTTAGATAACAGGTAACCCCTAATATATAATAATAATAATATATAAGAATAATAAATATAATAATAATAATAATAATAATAATAATAATAATAATAATAAGAATAATAATAATAATATAATAAGAATAATAATAATAATAATATATATAATAATATAATAATATAATATAATAATAATATTTAACACAATTATTACTTTTCCAGAGCGAATAGCAAGAGTTAGGCTTACATATCGAATTCTATAAGGATCTAATTAAAACATTACAAATCTTAAAAGGTTAGAGAACCTGTATCAGGTGATTTTTTTTCTCTTAATTTAGGTTAAGTTCCCATCCCTAAACGTCACAGTGGGGCCGGACACCTGTTTTTTTTTTTTGCATACACGGCCATTAATTGTAAGGTTTGAAAGATCTTGGGTTCCATATAATTTTACAAATCCCTGGTTCCCCTATACGTAGCAGTGGAAAGATTTCTAACTCATAGAGAAAGTAATTAAAGCATCGAGGTGTTGGGCCGTCATTTTATACAATACATCATTTGTGCACCACCATGGTGACGTCATACAGGTGATTGTGGGTGGCATGAATCATTTTTAATGTTCTCGCCATCACTGGCCCGTGAACGGTCGTCGTCGCTGTTATTTTCAGGAGACCGCGTGTGTTCGATACTTTGTTATTATCCATGATTACAGAGATCGAACTTTTTCGCTCTCCAAGGTCTGGTTAGAACGGTCGTGTCACAGACTTTTATTCGTTTATGGTGTGAAAGTTTCCCACTCACCTGTCTGTACAGGTGTAATTGCTTGCATCAACGACTTACTCCGTTTGGTACCCTTTTACCCGTGTTCCATTATTTAAAAAAAAAAAAAATCACCTGATTATGTGGCATTGATGAAGGACTAAATATATATAATTATTTTCCAAAATTATTATTTTTTACCTTGAGGTGAAATGGGAAACATAAATACGAACCTGGATTTCACTACTTGGCTATTAAGCGATTATAAAATCAAAGCGAGATAAAACAGGAAGTTGCTTCCTCTTTACTTCCGCTCCCGCATTCCCAACCGATGCTCTCGCTGGAAAACTTTACCATAGTCAGACACGTTTACGGGCAAAATAATCAATTTAAAGTCGACTTCTTCGTCTTCTAGATATGCGTTTGTTCCGCTTGGATTCGGCCCAGAACTGCCTTCGAGAACTTCCCGGAAAGCGTTTCCTGGGTAAGTTCCTGTCGTTGAGACGTAAAGTGGAGTTTATCACGTCCGGACGATCAAAGACCCTGAGTTCACCAGGGAGCGGGCAGCAGCGCCGAGAAGGAGACAAGACGTTAGAGAAAGAGGTGGGGGCAAGCAAATAAATAAATAAAAATCGCAAAATAATCCGAACATCCGATCTAGATTACTCGAACCTCAGCACGAACCAAAAACCGGCTCCAAGATGGCGCAGCGATTGATTTTTTTCTTTTTACAGATCTAGGCTTCGTTAACGGACTTTGCGTCGCCTGTTACGTGGAAATGCGATATCTGAAGCAGTCGCCTACCTTTAGTAACCTCCTTTTGTCTTAATACTTAAACCAGAGGTGCTTTTTTATTAGTCTAAAAAGTATTAACAGTCCCCATTAAGATTTTTTATATTATATAATTGAATTTTAAAAAAAAAATAATTGAAATATCACAAATACTAAAAGTGACCAGAAAAATGTTTTTTTTTAAAAATTAAATCCCGAGATATATATTAAACTTAACCCTTGCTGGCCGTTTTAGCACGAACACATTGTTGTTTTTTTTTTAAAGGAGGGAGAATGAGCAGATCTCTACCCGAGGTAGATCTAGGAAAGGTTTCGATTCTGTTTTTAGAACAAGGGAATCAAAAGTGCTTTTATATATTGTCGAAATTGATTTGTCCTTGGCTTCTTCTAGGACCGTAAATTTATCGTAATCCAGGGCTCGGATTCTTCCCGTGGGCCACTAGATCGGTTCTGTACACACGAAGACACGCTCGGCTTGCGACCCTCGAGAAGATTGCGTCGTTTCGTCCGTGGCGTGAAAATGGTTCGAAACCACTTATTTACTGAACTGAGAAAGCTCTAGGAGTGTACGGGTGCCGCCGCATAAATAGGCGAACGTCCAGTAGACGGCGCTGTTCGAAAATTAATGAATCATGTCGTCACGTTACTTTTTCTCCAGGCGCTGTTCGAAAGCCTCTTCCAGTATAGACTTCTGGTTACACGTGGTACAGCATACACAAGGTTATAAATTTTCTTTGGAAATGTTCTTTTATGGTATCAAAAGTTTGAATGGAGAACGTTAAAGAGGCCAAAAAAAATGTTTCTGTTATTGTTCTAAAGTCGGAACCTTGTTTCATGGCTGTAAATGACGCAACGGCGGTAATATATGACACGTTAGTCTTTACTGGGAACTCTCGCTAAGAACCTATTAACTTATGCGCAGCGTTTCTCATAAAACTGTTTCCCATCTGCGTGCGCAAGAATAAAACTTCCGGCTTCGCCAATAAACGTGAAAGGAGAAAGTTGCATCCCTTCATAAGTTAAAGGACAGACTTTTGCTAGGCCACCAGATGGCGTCTACCGAAGGCTCGAGAAATCATTTCGAAGAAAACACAGCCGCTATGCCTGCCACTTCAGCGTAACTGCTATACAACCGGACCAATTTAATATAATATAATCTTTTTTACATTAAAAGCAGAATTAAAAATTTAATAATTATATCATTTAATTTTCAATTTTATTTTTTTTTTAGTAAAACGCTTAAATAAAAATACCCTTAATTTACTTCATCTTATATTCAAAGTATCTTCCTTCTCCGTAATAGCTGCCAAACAAGCTTTCTCATTAAAGATGACGCTTCCTAGCTACGGGCGATTCTGTGTCGGTATAAAAATTAATTAAATTTTCTAAGGTTTTTTCCCTTTCTTTCTAGAACCTCAGATCCAATAGAATTCATCATCGCGGTATACTTTGCCTGTACGAAACGACGGCTTTATAAAGCCTGACTTTTCTTTATCAAGGCAAGAAAAATTCTCAAATTAATTGAACCCGCCCTCTGCATCCTGGTAGAATCAGGCTGTAGGATAGAGAAGATCTTAAAATCTCCGTCCGATCTTTCACTCCGAACGCAGTTTACATCTTTTTTTTTTTGTCTTCTTTTGTTTCTGATCGACGGATCTAATACCGATGTCAGATCTTAATCTCGCGAATATTTAACCGCCTACAGACGACTTGTATATATAATATATATATATATATATATTTGCTGTTGTTGCATAAATGATGACAAAATGTAGAGATAAAAATTAAAATTAAGTTTGAATCATTATTAAAGGACTCGCTCTTTTGTCAATTTAATTAATGTTAATGAAAACAGAGGGGGATATTTGTGCAAACGATGCGCAGTTCTGGTGTAGGTTACATTACCTACCATAATTATGCGCACCGACTGTTTTTTTTTTTAAATACTCGTAATTCTTCACTCAGTAAGCGGGGTTTTATTCGAGCTTTCATCGCCATTTATTGTTATCACTATTATTACTCGGCGCTGATTTCCACACGTGGATTACGCGACATCGTGGCTGGCAGTATCTTGGCAAGAGTTCCCACTTGGTCAGGTGAAAGACGGAGCTCGTCGATGTGACAGATCGGACACTTCGGAAGCCCACGCGGTCTCGGCGACCCCAGCCGGCTGAAACTACCCAGAGGCATACGTCAGTTCCTGTACGAACGCCGCTCGAAAAGCTATAATGGCCGATAACTATCATGCGATCGATCTACGCGGTACAGCACCAGCGACAATTATATCTCGTTGGGTCAGTCTCCTTACTGTGTTTGATATACACACACATATATATATGCTTTATCGCTTTTTTAAAATGCTTTCTAGAAACCCCGATTGGGCAGCATACCGTTACCGCCTATCAGTAGCGCTTTGTCTCTGCCAGATTTACAGTAAATCTCTTCCGATGAGAGCCCCACCCGCCGCCCCATCTTCTGCCTGGACATTTCTTCTTCATTCGAGTTCACAGTTCGTTCTTTCCTAAAAAGTAAAACGACGTCCACATTTTATTTAAAGCGGGCCAATGAATGAATATTGTTAGTTAACGCTAAAAAGAGTTATGCAGACTTCATTAATTTGATTATTCCACAGACTTTAATAGCTGGTCCCTGTGATTCTATTTCACGGAGATTAACTCAAGCGGAACGAAGATAAAGGCGTAACGATTGAGCCACTGAAGCGCGTCTATTGGCTAATTATGATAATGGCCTAGCCGTGTCTGCGGACCCAGAGTGAAGGAACGGT
>JACATO010001922.1:0-42397 GCA_018389105.1 Nautilus pompilius
AGCTAGTTACGTCACCTCTAGCTATAAGTGTTGTAATCAGAGCTAATTCTATATAATATTTGTAGTTTAGTATTATTAACTGAATAATCCTCAACTGGGACTATTGTCCAATATTGTTACGGTTTGGTTCCGATTGAGAAGCTTCTTTGTCTATCTACCTCCTTTCGTCTTCCTTCTGTCCTGTCGATGATAGTCACAGAGACGGTGCTAACTTTCCGACCAAACCCCAGTTTTTTTCATCCCTAGCCCCGCCGGCGGCTCTCGATTTTCCATTCTTCATAAATGATTTTCTTCTGTTATTTGTTGTTCTAGTGCATATTGTGCGCACGAGAGAGAGAGAGAGAAAAGAGAGAGAGAGAGAGAGAGAGAGATGGAAGAGAGGGAGAAGAGAGGGAGAGAGAGAGAGATCTTCTGTTATTTGTTGTTCTAGGCATATGTGCGCACGAGAGAGAGAGAAGAAAAAGAGTGAGAGAGAGAGAGATGATGGGAGAGAGAGAGAGAGAGAGATGATGGAGAGATGATGGAGAGAGAGAGAGAGATAGGGAGAGGAGAGAGATCTTCTGTTATTTGTTGTTCTAGTGCATATTGTGCGCACGAGAGAGAGAGAGAGAGAGAGAGATGATGATGGAGAGAGGAAGAGAGAGAGGAGAGAGAGAGATGATGGAGAGAGAGAGGAGAGAGAGAGGGAGAGAGAGAGAGATCTTCTGTTATTTGTTGTTCTAGTGCATATTGTGGCGCACGAGAGAGAGAGAGAGAGAGAGAGAGAGAGTTGAGAGATGGTGGAGAGAGAGAGAGTGTGAAGAGAGAGAGATGGAGAGAGAGAGATGACTCCAGTACAGAGAGAGAGAGAGAGAGTTAGAGAAGAAGAGAGAGAGGGAGAGAGAGTTGAGAGAGAGAGAGAGATGGAGAGGCGAGAGAGAGAGAGAGAGAGAGAGAGACGAGAGAGGGAGCGAGAGAGAGGTTTTGTACACCCGTGATTACGGGGGAACCTGAGTACATCTGGAATGTACGCGAGTTCGGAGTTTGTCCTGAACATTTAATTCATTCATGCCAGCCAGTTCGGTGGCCCGCCCTCCATCCCTCTCGGCAACACCGGTCACCTTACCTAACCTACCTGCAGGAATAGCATTACGTAAACTCTTTCTCACCTGTTTATTTATAGTGCGCTTCAATAAACTGGGTTAATGGTCGAAACATTTGTAATTGACGCTGGTGTCGCCCGTGTGCGCTCAGCCCGTTGGCTCAGTTATAAAGTAAATATTTAATGTACATTAAATTAAGGTTTATTAGCAATGCTGACAATTTGATCTATCAACGAAAATCAATTCCTGGTAGACTTTGGATCGGTACGTGACCCATTTCGTTTTTTATTTAGGCAAGGAAATAGGAGTTCACTGTGGGGGAATTAGGAACAGCTACACGGAAAACAGCTGCTGCCCCTTTTTTGCTAAGACACAAGGGTAATTAATTTTTTTAAGAAGACAGGATAACAAACTTCTTCTGTTTTTCGTGATCGCGGAAGACAAAGTCACTTATCAGTGGAGTCAGCCAGCCGGACATCTTCGTCCTCCCATCTACATTCCTCTTTCACGCGAATGTCTTCGGCTGCGATTAAAATAGACCATTCCCCACCCCCACACTCTCTCTCCCCCCACCCACTCCCTCCCTCTCTGTACTGACGTCACCTCTCTCTCCATCTCTCTCTCTCCATCTCTCTCTCTCTGTCTCCCTCCCCTCTCTGTACTAGCGTCATCTCTCTCTCTCTCTCTCTCTCCATCTCTCTGTCTCTACTGCGGAAATTGTCCTATGGAGGTTGAGGGTAGGTACACCTAGCCGAAAGCAACAGTAGGACATCCGCAGGTGCGTAACAACCAGCTCAGCCTACACCTACCTGGCACGATGTCTAACTTCGGTAGCAGAAGTGAACAGCTGGAGTAAATCACCACGCCAGACGATCAGGTGTATAGACATTGCTAATTGTACTCGAAACAATGTCTATTATTTCCAAGAAGTCAACATGCGCGTAGAAACACAAAGCACTATACTACTAACGTACAGGTATGTACTATTACACCCATAACATTAAAAGGCCAATCATAACTCAAACAAAAAATAAAAAAATACAAATGCAAATTAAATGAAGAACGAACCAACAATGCGAAAAATAATAGTAATAATAACGCTCGTATTGATGTAATCATCGATGGAGATATATAGTTTTTCTATAAACCTTATCAATTACCTTCGTGTTTCAAAAAGGGCCGTGTTCATCCTTACCCGATGATCTAGTATTTACCGCAGTAATTCGCCAGTCCCAGTCGCCAAAGATTCCATACTACGATATTAAAACTCCCGGGCTATTCTCTCGAGCGTCTAACGTTAGCATTGTCTTCCGCGTCTAGAACATTGTGTGTGTGTGTGTGTGGGTACAGAAGAAAGCTGGCCTGATTGTTGTTCTCCCAGCCTGTCTGTCCTGTGTCTACTGATGCTCTTGCTTCCTCGTGTCTCTCCGTCGTCGTCTTCTTTCCGGCCTCGATCTTGAGGAAGCAAGAATTATTTTTTCAGATCCTTTTAGCCATTTTATTCAATTCTTCCGTATAAGATTTAAATAGGTAAATCTCCCTACTTTATTTACTCTCTCTGTGTGTGTAAAGAACATCGGGGGGGCTGGAAGGAGGTGGAAGGGTTCGTGTCACGGAGAAGTAGGCAATGATATTAGATTTTCACATTTCATCAATTACAGAATTAAGCCCTTTACTAGTACACATCAAAACAAATTTGGTTCAACTATAACTCGATTACTCCTCGATATGCAGGCGGCCATTGTGGCAAAAAAAATATCTCGGGTTATAATCCGTTTAAATTATTCCCGGCCAGATCATCATCGGCGACGGCTTCGCAGAGCGGAGCAGCACTGGCGGCTGCTGGTCCAGCCGACGAGGGCTCGCGAACAATGGCCTTCCACGTCGAAACTGAAGCGAAACGGGTCGGAATATCGAGCTGGCTGTTCTTCTCCTGCCCCGATCCTCCTCCTCCTCGGTGCTGCTGCTGCGGTCTCTGCGCCGAGCGGTTCGTCCGGGACCCCGGGGGAGGAGGGGGGAGTAGGAAGGAGGCGAAATAAGCTTGCAAATGATGACGGAGAGAGAGAGAGGGAGGGCACCCGAGGAAGGAGCGAGCGACAGGAGATATGAAGATCGCCAACCGTTTCCCCGGTCCGCGCAGTGACCGGGTCGAGCCTCCCGGTCACGGCTGGAGATTTATAAATATTTCGTGGCTGGGCCCGGTCCTTACACAACAGTTGGACATGACAGGTAGTCTCAGCCGTCAAGTCGGTGGCGATCGTCTCCCCGTGCGAAGGGAGGGTCTCTCTCTCTCTCTCTCTCTCTCTGTTTCTTCGAGCAGACTATTTCCTCTAGCGAAATTAGTCAGCGAGCCGTCCGTCGTGCTACGGAGGACAATGAGACGACGAGCGAGGGACCCTGACGCGAGAGCCCTTCAGAAGCCCCTCATTAGCTCGTACGGCCAATATCCTATGGGTTTTTACGTCTTTGGCCTCGCGTAATAACCTGCGAAACTATGTTTTTACGATACGTTTTTAAACTGTTTCTGCGAGACAAAAGCCGCCCGATGTTTAAAATAAAGGGGAAGGGGAGGGGGAGAGAGAAAGAAGTCCCGTGTAACCAATACGGCTCGTGCGGCGGAGAACGGACCAGGAAATTAAGAAAAATCGGCATTTTGGCAGAAGAGTGCCAGCACATTTAATAGGGGACCGCGGCTTTAATAGCTGCCAGGAACGAAACTTTTAATTAGTGCGGCGGCCGGCAATCGGGGTCGGGATGGACATCAAGGCGGAGTTAAGAAGGAAAAAAAAAAAAAACTCAGGTAACAAAGACAGGTAAATGAATAAATGATAGCAGTAAATATAACGAAAACAGGAGGAGGAGAAGTCGGCAGGGACCCGACCCGACCCGGCTGACTGACGGTTTAAAGCCCGCCCCGTCTGGGGGAACGTGTTCTCGGGTATCCTTTTCAAAGAGCCAGGCATCACGACAAGCGCAGTTACTATGGATACTCCGCGTATCCTTCATCAATATTTCTCCGGCACTGAGCGTTTTCCCAGTACTACAGCAAACAATAACAGCTATTATTATTATTATTATTATTATTATTATTATTATTATTATTAAACAGACCAGAGAGTATGGAGGAGCGGTAAAAGGAATCAGATTGATGACACGCTATTTCCTTGTTATGTGAATAGAAATAAATAAATAAAACGATTTGTTTTTGTCATAAAAGACTTTTTTATGGGCTTAATTTTGGAGAAGAAACCTGCCATTGGCAAGATCGCCGATAATCGAGAGACAGGTGAGGAATGACAGTAAATTCGTTGTTTCCAAAACGCGCGCAATATTTAGAATTTTTTTTTAAAAAAAAATTTTTCATACAAAAGATAAAATTCTATCTCAAATAGAAAAATAAAATAACAAATTAGATGTACATGATACACGTAGGATTGATTGATCCGATGATCTACCCTGTGTCTCATTATCATGTTACTGGACTATAAATCCGTGGCATCGTGGCGGAAGAAACCTGTATTATTTAGTAGTACACCCACAAGGATTCACCGGTGTCCACTTACTTTGGAAGGTACACTGTACGTATGTCTGTAACGTTACTGGAGTTTAAACATTCATCTGAAGAGAGAAATTCCTGCACCTGCTGCGGAAAATTTCGCAAGGGTGGGGGGAGAGAGAGAGAGAGAGATGGAAAGAGAGAGAGAGAGAGAGAGAGAGATGATAGAGAGATGAGATATATATATTATAATAAGAGAGAGAGAGAGAGAGAGAGAGAGAGAGATGAGAGAGATATATAGAGAGAGATATATATATATATAGAGATGGAGAGATAGAGAGATAGAGAGATGAAGAGAGAGAGATGGAGAGAGAGTTTTGTAAATAAATAAAGAATGGTACATCAGCCTGCTAGTATTTTAAAGCCTAGTATATCGGAAAACACCGTACAAGAACATTTATAGTTGTACTAAACAACGATGGATTGAAGACAAGCAAACAAAAAATAAAATTAGTTTATTCCTGCTGTCTGCCCATCTCTGTTTTTCGGGGTGGGTTTGCACGGAAACTAGCGAAGGTCAGTCATGCAGCCGCGACACCAGACGAAGGCGACACAACCTGGACGAGGATAAATAACTCAAAGTTACTCGGTTAATTTCTAACTAATGGTGGCGACAATAGATTTGTAAATAATACGCGAACACCTTTTACTTCTGAGAGGTCAGAAGCTGCGCTACCATTCCGTCCAGGACAAGCGTCATGGTTTCAGATTTTTAATATTACGTAAGTTCTTCTTCTTCTTCCGTCAACGAGGGCAAATAAATTCTAAAAAGGATTCTAATCCGGAGATATTAATAAATAAATGTTCAGATGAAAATAAACTGATTTCGTTCGATACTGAAATTTTTAAAAAGATGAAAGAAGTCCAATAAAGAGGATAAGGTGAGCTAAATGCGCGATTTACTGTACGCAAACACCGACTTTCACAACTCGTTTGTGAACTTTAGAAAAACAATCGGACTATTTCGCGAAGTGGAAGGAAGCCATGGGGACGAGATAAGAGATACCGGAAAGAAGACAAAGAGATATCTATTCTCTGCAGGTGTTCGATAGTGGTCGGCCATCTAAAACAACGTTATATTCCCGAGAAGAGGGGACTTCTTAATTGTAGTAAACATGTCGAGCAGCCGGGATGAGGAAAGGAGAGAGGGAGATCGCGAGCGGGTCGTCTCCCTGACGAGATTCGGAAAGAAACAGGCAGCGAATCAGATATTAGTGAAAGGGTTAAGCGTCGTCTTTTTGTTCGTCAGTTTGAGAGAACCCGCTTACCAATGGTAAACGACACTATAACTTCTTCTTATTCGTATTATTATTATTATTATTATTATTATTATTATTATTATTATTCCAACCGTCGAGTATTTGTTTAAATAGCGTAAGTAATTTAATTGTCCTCGTTCTTCACTGCCTCTATTCTACCATCAGCCACGCACAATAACAATAACCCAGCTACTATGGTTTAGCTAACTAATGAATAATATAATAATAATAATAATAATAATAATAATAATAATAATAATAATAATAAAAATAATAATAATAAGCCCAATTTTTAAAAAGAAAATTCTCCATCAGTTTTCAATCTCCAGCACCAAAAAAGAGAGAAAGAGTTGAGTGGACGAGTTTTAAGTTTCGGAAGACGTGGATATCAAAGCGACAAAAAAGTTCGTCTGTTTTTCTTCAGTGTTAAATGGGTTAATTTCTCTCTCTCCTCTCTCTCTCTCGTATTCTCGCGAAATGGTCTCGGCTAACGAAGTAAGATATTACCTATTTTCTGAGGAATTCCATCTGGTTTCCTTCGGCGCGTTAATGAAGAGAGACGAGCGGCCGGCCGGTCTCTCTCCTCGTTCCAGCACGCGCGAGTTCAGAATACTCTCACCTACGTTTAGGGGCAGAATCTCTCCCTCCCTCTCTCTCCTATATATATATATCCCCCTCCCTCCCTCTCCGCGCCCAGTTTTGCCGCTGATCACCTGGACAGCCGGTAAGCGGTCGGGGAAGGAGGGGAAAGAAAACAACAGCCCGGCCCTGTGGGATGGGGGATACCTGAGGAGGAGTGCAACGCCCCCTCCCCCTCCCGAAAACAGTTAGTCGGTGAATTAAATGTGACAAAAAAAAAAGTTTTAAAAACTGTATATGTATTTTAAGATTAATAATCATGCGGAGAAAATAAAAATTTCAGACAGCAATTTAAGTGACGGGTTTATTCCCCTGTATTTAAACTTTTAAAAAGTTTCCTTCGCTCTTCAGTGAGTCGTCACATTCTGGAAACAAACAAGTAGATGGATGCAGGCTAAAAAAAACGACAAGCACTTTTCTTTTTATCAATAATCCAGGTAAGTCTGATTTACCTTTCCCTTTCTCCTTTCTTTGTTTGCCTTTTTTTAAGCATAATAATCATCATATTCATGTTTTCCGCATCAGTTACACATTAGTACATTTACACCTGACAGTTCGGTCTCCGTCTGGTGAGATGTGCGCCCCGTCACCGTCTGGGCCGGCGGGACTCGAACTGTGTTTCCTGTGCGGGGAAATTGTTGATCTTCTCAGACTAAATAACCCCGATAATCAAAGATGGGTGGTTACAAACACACTAACACACTAACACCACACACACACACACACTCACATATACAGACTCACACTCACACACAACAAATATACAACATGTACACACACCACACACACTCACATATACAGACTCACACTCACACACAACAAATATATACACATGTACACATACACACACACACACACTCACATATACAGACTCACACTCACAAATATATACACATATACAGACTCACACTCACACACACACACAAATGTATACACGTGTACACACACACACAAATATATACACATGTACACACACACAAATATATACACATGTACGCACACACACACAACACACACACACACACTCACATACAGACTCACACTCACACACACACACACAAATGTATACACGTGTACACACACACAAATATATACACATGTACACACACACACACAAATATATACACATATACAGACTCACACTCACACACACAAATATATACACATGTACACACACACACAAATATATACACATATACAGACTCACACTCACACACACAAATATATACACGTGTACACACACACACAAATATATACACATGTACACACACACACAAATATATACACGTGTACACACACTCACACTCACACACACCAGAGAAGACATGCTAGATAGATATTTTGGATAGAGAATCAGGTCTGTAAACCACCGGCCTCGCTCTTCGCAACTCGGTTATCGAAGATCTAAACGCTACGCAAATTGAGCGCGCACGTGCTGTCTGTCCGCGGTGGACGTACAGTGGGAGAACAAACAGGTCCGCATCTGGAAAAACGAACAGCTGTGAGACGAAAAAGTTTTGATCAAGCATCAACCTTGGAATCGCACCGAATAATAATAATAATAATAATAATAATAATAATAAGAGGAGGAGGAGGAAAGAGGAGAATGCCACCGATGCACACATAGTAGATACTCACTTTTGAAAAAGAGAAAAGGTAAATATAGTAATTTTAAAAGTAATATTGTGTGTGTACGTAGTCGGTATCCGTGTGGGATTTACTATTCAGGGACAGGAAATGAGAGCGGAGACCGTACGAAGAAACAGAATCACAAAATAGGCGACCGAGAGAGAAACCGCTCAGGTTTGGAGACAGACAAAGAAAGCACACGATCTCTGTGCCACGTATTATAAAATGCACGTACAAAAAAAACTAATAATAATAATAATAATAATAATAATATAATAATAATGGGTAGGAGATTAGCAAATTAACTTTAATATCAAGAGCTGTTTTTTTAAAAAATAAACCACCAGATGAAGAAGTGAGGAGGAGAGACAGAAACTTGTCTCGATCCAGACGGAAGCAGGAGGAACGGTAAACAACAGTTGGTGCCCGTATATTTATCGAGGTGACCTCTGAAAACTTTCTGTGGCAGGAGACATTAAAACACCCACCAGTACCAGCAGCAGCAGCAGCTCGCCTAGTAAAGTCTGATGAAGCTAGGATACGGCGGCGGCGCTCGCCCTGCGTGCTATTTCCCGTGCTGGTTAGTGGCGGCGGGTTGGCCGTCTGGGTAACGCGGCCGGCGGAAGAGGTGGTGGTGGTGGGTCCGGTCCGGAAGCCAGGGAAACCGCTACACGACTCGTCCCGCCATCGGGCGCCAATCGCCCAATGCGAGAAACTAACCCGCGAACAGAGTCTTTGAGATACGAGGAGGAAGGTGTCCTTTTGGGATACCCGTAGCTCCCATCTCATCAGCATCCGAAGATCCGGCCGGGATCGGGGCCGGGGGGGGGGACAGAGCGTAACGACGGTGTTTGGACATAAAGCGATTCGAGAGGCGCGTGAACAAACGGAAAGAAACCAATCAAAAACTGGTAAACAAGTTATTAAAACGCGAGGCGAATCTGCTACTGGGTTTTAAAACTACTGCACCCCCTCAAGGGTTCGTTATAGTTGAAAGAGATAAAGGATTTGTTTGTTTCCCTAATCCCGTAAATCTCGTGTTTTTTTTTTACGAACATAAGCGGCCACCGACCCGTTATATTACAAATCCCAATCGGCGGCTTTATGTAGCTTCTTAATTACGGGTGGATTTGCGTGCACCCCGAGGCCATACGCGGAGTAAGAGAACAGCCTGAAATACCCGCCATAACAGCCCTTAGTTCTAAGAGGCGGGTTTCAGGTAGAAACAAGCAGTGACTGCTGGCCCCGTCCGTCGTGAGCCTGAAAAAGAACAACAACAGCAGCAGCCCCAAGAGTAAGAACTTGAATCCGTCTTACCTGATCCGTACTATTATCCGTGTGGTCCTGACTCTCTGTACCCGATTTCGGCGTCGTAGAACCACCCTCTCGTTCATCGATAACCAAATCAATTGGCATTTTTCCTTTCAAGCAACTTATATACCGATGACAGAAATTGTCGCAAAGTTCGTGTACCTGCAAAGAAAAACAGGGATCGGTCTCGTCAGCGGAATGCCCGGAAGGGAAGAGAGCAGCAACCCTCGCCTCCTTCACTCTAACACGGGAGGGGCTATACGAAAAAGACAGCAGCACTGATAACCAACCTTTCCTTCCATTCACTATACTCATATTCCTTAAGTCAACAGACAAAGTCTGACGGATATATATATATATATATTTAAAAAAATAAAAAACACCTTGTAAACGTGTCCGCGATCTCGCTTAAGCGGCAGCCGTTGTCCGGCTGGCATTAACAGAACTTACTTCTAAATCAGGGATCAGAACGTATAACGTGGGGGGGGAGGTTTTCGAACTGCGCGATAATAAGACGTGTAAAGTCGAGGATCACCGTAATCGATTCTGATTACCGCGGTGCGAAAGGGTGGGGGGGGGAGATACGGAGAAGCGCTAATCGAACCCACGACTAAAAAAAAAAAAAAAAAAAAAGTGGGGGGGGAAACCCCGAAGAGTAGAGAGACGGGGTGGGGTGAAGACGAGATCGCGTGCGCCAGGGTTCTGTGCCTTTCCCCGCGCTGTTGCCCGTCCGTCCTTACTACGGGGCAGACAGAAGTCGGTTCCTCTCTCTGGCAGGGTCACATCACAGAATCGGTCGGCCCCGTTCTCCTAACCAACTGATTTTCTGAGAATTTTCATTAAATTTTATCTGAGAACATCGCTTCGATTTCAAGTGCCAAGAGAGGATATCCAACATCTGCTCTCGAACAAGGAAACAGCATTAACAACAACAACAATAATAATAATATAATAATATAATAATAATAATAATAATAGTTTGTTTTTTTTAAATAAGCAGATATCTCTCTGTTTTTGTTAGTAATTATCTATTGTAAGAAGTTGACCGTCGAGTATTTTTCGCCACCCGCTCTCGGCAGATTAATGGCTTGAAGAAAGGAGGGAGGGCCGGGGGGGGGTGTCAGTGAGTCCTCAGACTTTTCTTCTATTTCGGCAGTTCCAGCCGAGCGCCATAAATGCTTATTTCGAAAATCTACTCGCAGGAGTGGGGTCGGGGTGGGTTGGTTGACGTCTGGAGCTCGGCTCGCGATCGCGCCAGTTTTTTCAGAACCGACCGGCAAAGGGGGTAACGACGATAATAATAAACCTTCGGTTAAATATTAATCTACCAAAAGCCCGGCATCATACGATTCGCGAAGTTTTGTCGCCTGCTTCAGCGGTCGTTCTGCGTCCGATCGCCCACGACAGCGCGAGATGGGTTTCGCGAAAGACGCTTCCATCCGCGAGTTTCAAACTCAATTATCTCAAACGGGTTCTCAAGACAGGTGCGTGAAGAGGTGCCCCCGTATTGTGCACCACCGTTAGCGGTGCCGCTGTTCGCTAGACGTTGTCAAAGCAGCCCAAATTCCACTTCTTTAAAACGTTATATATGATCTCTTTTAGCGATAGGTGTATAGTAAAAAATATACAGACTAACAGTGAATACGGATATAAACAATAAACGGCGCCAGCGATCTTTCGTTTCGTAAATTACGCCGCAGCGGACGTTAGTATCAACGTCAGTTTAATCGAAGACGGCCAGGAATGACATCTACCCCACCGATATTAAGAGAACGTGCGACGCAAAAGGTAAAGGGGCACGGACCAGAAAATTACACCCCAACGAACAACGCTAAAATATCTCAGTAAACGAGCAGAAAGAAAACAAACATTAAAATTAATGCATCTAAATTACTAAGTGTTCCGTTACTGCTGAATAGATGTCCGGGTTTTTAATGCGTCAGGTAAACAAACAACGGCTATGCGCTGTTGTCTTACACCTGCGTTCAACGTCATAACCTGCCTACCTTCCTATTGTTAGACGTTCAATAACTATTCTTATTGAGACTGTTTCCCGGAGAAGAGTCTGACCAAAGAGATACAACAATAATAATAATATAAATAATAATAATAATAATAATAATAATAATAATAATTCACGCATTGCTGGTTGTTTAAAACATACGTTTTGCCTTCACGTATAAATAATATTAATTTCCGGATAATTTAAAGACACACACAAAATAAACACTTGTCGCGCATTAGCAAAGCTGTGGGACTTAAAAGGATCTCGCCCCCACCTCTCACCTTTTTTTTCCCCGAACACTTAATCAAAACGTTAAGAAAGAGGGGGGGAGGTAAAATGGCGCTCACTCACCTTTTCTAATTCCAACAAATGAAAGCGTAAAACCTGTATGGCTTGTATCATCTGAAATTAAGACAGGGGCAGAGTTCAAATATTTTTATTGCTTTCTCCGAGTTTTATGCATATAAATAAAAATATATAAGTATTTTTAAACGTTTGCAATTGTTTTTCATATATAGATGTAGAAAGGTATGTATGTATGTATGTCTGTCTGTCTCACTCGTTCAGGACCACGTCTGTAAACAGACAGATGGATGAAGAACGGAAGTAATCATTAAGGAGAAAGTAGAGGATAGGCGACAGCAAGTTACATCTCAAACGGTGGCAGCGTGGTAAATAAAACTCCGATGGAGAGATTTTTAAACTGTTGTTTTTGTTTACTTTTAACCGTGCACATATATTGAAATCAGTTACCATCTATACACACACCGTCCTCTCGAGATAAAACACCTGGCGGTGAACAAAGGAAACTTTTTTTTTTAAAAAAACAAGATATTATTTCTGCTGTGTACCTACCAGACTGTCCAATTCATGATTGGTCGAAAACAAGGGTTTGTCCGTTCGAGCCTAACGGAAAAAAAAAAAAAAAAAAGGGGGGGAAGAAAATAGTAGTAATAATAATAAATATTTTATATTTAAATAAGCTCAAGGCGGTATATTTAATGGCAAAGACGCCCCCCCCCAAAATACTGGGAGCATTAACCGTCCGCCAGAAGGCGGCCCGAGAATTCTAGACTTTCCCCGTCTGTGGTAAAAGGTGCTTTAAATTCATACCGATCCCCGGTGTCAGTCGGGGGTTAAAACCCAACTGTGCAGAGAGAACGTAGTCACATAAACCCTCCCACCACTACTAATCCCTAGCAATAGTATCAATTCTACCGGTGTAGCAGAATTTGTTGCTGATGTTGCTGGCATACGCTCGGGATTACCTTAGAGAAAGACGGACAAATTAGCGGCTGTGGTGGGCTGTCAGAAAATCAAAACATATCGTCAAGACAAGATTTTTAAAGCATTTAAATATCGGTACGCAACATTTTCTCCTCCCTCCTCCATCTCCATCTCCATCTCTCTCTCTCTCTCTCTCTGATAATAAACTTATCCAGTGTCACGACAGTATAGCGGAATACTAAAAATGCCCATTTAAATGTTAAACCTTAAGAAGATATAAATAATAATAATAATATTTATAATAATAATAATAATAATAATAATAATGATAATAATAATAGTAATAATGGTGATGTTCAATGTGGGTGTATGCATGAGATAAGAAAAGCAGAGAAAGAACCAAAGCTAAATTTAAACACAAACAAATAGAATTGCGTTATTATTCTGGAAACATTAAGAAGATACTGATGAAAACAGACGGACATTTAAAAGAGAACCAAGATTTCGGTGAGGAAAAATAATAACAATTTTAAAAAAATCCACTATACGTACCAATACTTGTTTGGAGAAGACGGCGATATCTTCGTTGAAAGACTCGGACGAGCACACATCCCCACCCGCTACTCCGGGTTCCCGCGGGGTACACGTAGCAAGCTCACATTTTTCGAATATAAGTGCGAGTAATGGGAACAGAGGGTGCCTACAAAAGAGATGAGAGGATTGATTCTTTCAGAGGTGACGGCCGCCATTTTGTTGACGTTCGGTGCTGACAAGTTGTGTGCAGTGGTAGACAAACTGGTGGGGGGGGAGAGAGAGAGAGAGAGGGAGAGAGAGAGAGACAGAGAGAGAGAGAGATAGGAGGGGGGGGGGAGAGAGAGATGGGAGAGACCGCTGGGCTGGAGAAATCCCGGAGCGAGAGAACGATGGGCCGGCCGGAGGGTCAGCTCTCTCTCTCGCACGCACACACACACACACACGCACACGCACGCACGCACGCACACGAGCGACGACGAGCCGATCGCAGCCCGCCGATTCCTCCGCCCCGACTGCCGTTTTTCGCGTTCCACATACTCGATCCATCACACACGTGCTCCTGGGTGCGGATGTAAACTTTGTACTTTCCCTTAATCGTACTCCGTCCGTCGATCCGTGCGTGCAGCTCGCCGCTGGTGTTGTGTTGTGGGGGGGGGGATGCGGCGAGCGAGTTGCTAACTTACCCGTAGACCGCATCTTTGTCCCTCTTCAGCTGACCATCCTGCGACGAGTTCATCACCCCCGGCATGCCGGCGCTGCTGCCCGAGTACGGCGGGTACTGGTGAATGGGGCCGTGGTTCAGACTGGCTGTGTGCGACGACAGAGGGTGGTTGGAGATGGACCGATGTGGGTCGTACATTCCTTCCATGGTCGTCCCGTACGGGATATCATTGTCATACTGAAATAGACGACAACAGACAGGCCGAGTATATGAACAGAACTCCCAGCCCATCATTTTCCCATAAATAATATTAATAGGGGTGCACTACGGTCGTAAATTTAATTTAAAACAAGGAGTGTTGATTTACATACCCTCTGCGCCATGTACGGCAATGGGCCCGGGGTTGCCGATTCTGCTGGTCTATTATTGCGTAAGTTGTGCGCGTCCCGATTCACACTTCGTATTCCTCGGAATAAACGAGTCCCGGACCCTGTCAAAAAAGCAGCAAACTGTCAAATAGAGTAAACCTTCATCCAACAACACTGCCGTCACCACAACCTGAGTTTAACAAGCAAACTGTCGGAGCTCATGAGTAGCTCCACTAAATCTGTCAATCACCGGTGTGTTACTATAGAAAGCCATAACAAATGAGCTGTCAGCCCCGGGCGATCTGACTGCAGCGGGCAGGGAGGAACCACCTAGCCGCCCGCTCGCTCGGGTAGGTAGATGACGACAGCCGGACCGAACAATGACGGACGACAACAGGTCCCCGGCGCTGGTCGCGATGGTGGGGGCCGATATGCGCGAAGGGAGGAATTCTTCTGCCGGCCGAGGGAGGAAGGACGGGCTGGCTGGCTGGCTGGGGCCCGGCGCTCCAGCGACGAGTCCAGCACGAGGAGTTACCACGAACAACGCCGCGGTCGGAGGAGGAGGAGAGAGGGGAAGGCGGAGAGAGACGGTCACGAGGAGGCGCCGAGCCGAAGGAACGCCGCCTCTCTCTCATCCATTTACAACGATCGACCGTCGTCTCCTCTCTCCGACCCCGTCGGGGGGGGGGGGCGGGCGGCGGAGCGGAGGGAGGTTATCGCGAACGGCGGCGCGAGCTGCACCACCGAGTCGACGGCACTAGATAACATCTAGCATCTGCGGGGGGTCCCCGGAAAACACGGAACTAATCGGCGCCGTGACCCCAAACCGAGCGAGACTCGTCCTATCCAGCAGCAGCAGCAGCAGCAGCAGCCCCGGCGGTGGCGAACTCCTCGCCCAACGAGAGAGAGGGGAGGAATTGGTAAACACTTTTCTTTTATTTTCCTAACATTTCTCTCTAATACTTTATTCTGGGAGTTCTTCTTCTTCTTCTTCTTGTTGGTTGTTGTTGTTGGTTTTTCTTCTTCTTCCTCCTGTCCGCGCTTTTTCCCTACTTCCCTACCCCGCCCCTCGGAACCGGTATCCGTGGCAGCGGTGCCGGCTGGCGCGGTGGGTAGCCAGCCGGGCCTTCGCTTGCTTCCATTACTCTTCCTCCCCTGCCGGCGGAGGACTCGGGACGACGACGTTTCTGCTCGACCCGCTCGCTACCCACCGTACACCGGGGCCGGCTGGCGGCTGCTTCTCGCCGCCCCGGCGCAATGGACTCGCCCAGTCAGCCCTTAGCTCCGCCTCCCCTCAATTGATCATCGCGCGAGATTAATCCCGGTGACGACCGGGCGGCCAATCGCGTGCACAAAGAGGAACCACCGCGCAAAATTTAACTTCGCAGGAGAACGCGAAGCGGCCGGAGAGCCTCACGCGCGCGTCGACGACACCTCGTCCCCGGGGTCTGACGGGTGTCCCTCCTCCACCCCGCCCGGCAGGGATCACTCCCAGCTTCTAGCTCCGCTTTCCGTTCACGTCTCCCTCCCTCCCTCCCCGTCTTTCGCACATCTACATCGGAGAAAACCCAGCTCGGTGCCCCCTCCCTCCCTTTCACAACCTTAATTTAGGGCCCCAATCCCTTAAAAATTTTAATTACTTTATAACAAATAAAAAAAAGGGGGGGAGCAGTTTTTTTCCTATCAGAATCTGTTCATTTGTAGTCCAGCTTCGAGTTAGGGTTTTTAAAGGTCCTTTTTTGAATATACACCTGACATTTTTACCCCGACGCCATGTTTGCTTCCCTTCACCTGGCCTGAGTCAACAACGATTAGTCAAATTTAAATGCTTTCTGCCACCGCGAATCAATTATTTCTCAAAGATTTCCTACTATTCTTCTGAACCAGCCGAGAGACCTCAGCCGGTTGCTGGAGCACCTGTATTTATTTATCCCGAATCTGTTTTGCCTCCCCGTTTGTTGTTTGTGTTTTCCATCTCCCGGGTTCTCTTAAAGGATTCCTACACCTCCCCCCCCCAAGAAATTCTCGCCACTCTAGTAAAATCGCGCTGAATACACACAACCTTTCCCTCTCTAAAAGGTGAAGTTATCGGTTTTCCGCTCGTGCTACTTGTTGTTTCAGTTTCCACCCAAAAAGGTAACTCTGGGCTATAACAGAAAGCAAACAGTCGATTTCTTCAAAAATTCTCCCACCCTCCCGTCATTTATCCTGTAGAATTTCGCTAAGTGAAGTCACTGGCAGCCATGACTTTTTTAAATACCCAGCTGCTGCCTCTGCTTATCTTTATTCGCATACGAACTTCAATATCTGCTTTTAGGTTCTTACTTTAATTCCCCACACTAAAACAGGTGGGGGACTTACTCTTCAATATAGAAGGTGATTTAGCTTGGCCTTTTATTAATTTTATTATATTATATAATTGAAAATAAAATAAAACGAGTCACCTGAACTTTGTAGTATTAACACCATTATATAATGTTAAAGTAATTAACGTTAACATTGATGTTAGCGGACTTTGTAGTATTAACCACCGTTATATAATATTAAACTAAATAACAGTAATATGGATGTTAGCGAACTTGGTAGTATTAACCACCGTTATATAATATTAAACTAAATAACAGTAACATGGGTGTTAGCGGACTTTGTAGTATTAACTGCCATTATGTAATATTAAACTAAATAACAGTAACATGGGTGTTAGCGGACTTTGTAGTATTAACCACCGTTATATAATATTAAACTAAATAACAGTAATATGAATGTTAGCGAACTTGGTAGTATTAACCACCGTTATATAATATTAAACTAAATAACAGTAATATGAATGTTAGCGAACTTTGTAGTATTAACCACCATTATATAATATTAAACTAGATAACAGTAATATAATGGGTTTAGCGGACTTTGTAGTATTAACCCCATTATACAATGTTAAACTAGATAACAGTAACATGAATGTTAGCGAACTTGGCAGTATTAACCACCTTATATAATATTAAACTAATAACAGTAACATGGATGTTAGCGAACTTGGTAGTATTAACCACCATTATATAATATTAAACTAAATAATAGTAGCATGGGTGTTAGCGGACTTTGTAGTATTAACCACCATTATATAATATTAAACTAAATAACAGTAACATGGATGTTAGCGTACTTTGTAGTATTAACCACCATTATATAATATTAAACTAGATAACAGTAACATGGGTGTTAGCGGACTTGGTAGTATTAACTACCATTATACAATGTTAAACTAGATAACAATAACATGGGTGTTAGCGGACTTGGTAGTATTAACTACCATTATACAATGTTAAACTAGATAACAGTAACATGGGTGTTAGCGGACTTGGTAGTATTAACTACCATTATACAATGTTAAACTAGATAACAGTAACATGGGTGTTAGCGGACTTGGTAGTATTAACTACCATTATACAATGTTAAACTAAATAACAATAACATGGGTGTTAGCGGACTTGGTAGTATTAACTACCATTATACAATGTTAAACTAGATAACAGTAACATGGGTGTTAGCGGACTTGGTAGTATTAACTACCATTATATAATGTTAAACTAGATAACAGTAACATGGGTGTTAGCGGACTGGGTAGTATTAACTACCATTATATAATGTTAAACTAGATAAAAATTAAGCAGTTTTAAATTATTTACCATCAAGGGATACTGTGATTTTACTAATACTTCTAGGGGATTTGGGGGACATAATTTATTATTAATAACTCGTGTAGGCTGAGAATGTTATCAAGATTGTTGAAAGCTCGAAGGAATTTTTCTACCACTCGGCAGATTGATAACAGATAAGCGAGGCCAGCGCCAGAGGAATGAGGGGACAGACTGTCAAACAGAAAGGAAGGTTAAACAAAAAAAAAGGAGGAAAGACAAATTGGAGGAAGAATTTTGAAAGATACACAGAAGATTTAACAATATAAAGAAGAAAGTACAATAGTAATATATTATTATTAAGTTAAAGTTTTTTTATTTAAAAACGTGCATTTATTTATATTTTGGGTAAAGTGTCGCATTTTCATATCAGTCCCACCCACCCACCCTGACCGTTTCCTCCCAACTTATCTCATGCGTAGCGGTTCGAATCATACGACGGAATCTCGTAGAGCATTGCAGATATAACGTGTTGGTTTTTGGTTCTGTGTGCTACATACAAGTGACGAGGTTCGTTGTCTCAAAACCCGGCCACAGTTGCTGGGACTCGGATACAACAACCAGCTACCGTTAGAAGAATCTTCTTCCTCCATCACGGCACCCTTACTAGCATTCTATACATTCTGGAAAACTATCGTTGCAAAATATCTGAAACCTCCTTTAGCTTTTTCCATTTTAGCTTCAAGATATTAATGGGTAAAAAAACTAATAATAAGAATAATAATAATATAATAATAATAATATAATAATAAGTTATTAAATGCTAAGAACTGATATTCTTGAATCAAAGATTTATCTTTCGTCAGCAAAAACGCACCAGCGATATATTACCTGTTCTTGTTAAATGGTTAAATTTATAATTTAATTAAAAATTAATAATTTAGAAATGTTTTGGTAAAATAGAAATTGCAAGAAATAAACTGATTTCCGCAGGTTTGATAAATAAACTATTTCGATAAATACTACATAGGTCCGCCCAAGTTCTTGAGTACCAGTGTTCTCTCTCTCTCTCTCTCTCTCTCCCATCTCTCTCTCTCCTCTCTCTCATCTCTCTCTCCTCGCTTCTCTTCTCTCTCTCATCTCTCTCTCGCTCCCATCTTTCTCTCTCCTCTCTCTCTTCTCTCATCTTTCATCTCTCTCTCTCTCTCCCATCTCTCTCTTCCATCTCTCTCTCTCTCTCGCATCTCTCCTCCCGCTCTCTCTCCTCTCTCTCTCTCTCTTCTCTCCCTCTCCCTCTCTCTCTCTCTCGTCTCTCTCCCATCGTCTCTCTCTCTCCCTCTCTCTCTCCCTCCCACTCTCTCTCTCTCCTCTCCTGTATACTCTGACGTCTGAACTGCGCTCTCTACATTTCTAATCATCTTTATAGAACAAAAGCAACCCACTACTGCATATTTTACAACTGCAATTAAACTAGAAAGTTTCTAGTGTTTGATTCTTGATACTTTTTTTTAAAAAAATCTTCTTTAAATTAAAAGAAAAATCTGTTGTGGGTTTTGAAAGTATTGCTGTAATGGTTTGAATATTTTTAACCACCCCCCTTTTGTTTTAATGTTTATAATTTAAACACACACGCACGCACGCACACTCCAGAACTTAGCTTCGAGGATAAGTCAGTCTTCCGGTTCAGAAGTTATGTATGGCAGTATATGTTTGTCATCTCTCATTCCCGGTGCTAGTTTATTTACGTTCATGTTCTATATCGGATACAGTTCGGCATTTTACTATAAGTTCTCACAATGAGAATGTGTCTATAAACCACCTATTATCACACCGATAAACAGGGACAGAACGCTAGTTGAAGAATCATCCAGATATATCGATGTATTCCCTAAGCTAGATTCCGCACTCTCTGATTGCTTTATCTTTTTTTTTTTGAAAAAAAAATTTCATTGCCGTAGGTATTCAGTGTCCAATATTTCACGACCTTTACGCTTTTAGAGGGAGGTCCGCATAAAAATAGGCTGGTGCTATGAAAATGAAACGAAATTTTAAGAGCATTGTTTGGTTCTGGTTGCTTTGTCATTTTATTATCGTAGTCTCCAGTAGAGCTAAAAGTCGGAGAATTTTTGCTGTTGTTTTCGTGTATATTTAGGATACACAGGTGCGAGAGCGATCCATCATCTCCAAGGAGTTCGCTTTTTAAATTATTAAAGGGCGAGTCCGGCAAATTCTGGCCACAAGTTTCTCAGACGGAGCAACCGGAACCAACCAAACCTCTTAGAATGTTATTTTCGGTATTTCTAGATATTTCGGACGGTGGAGGATGGGGGCAAAGGGAAAGTTCTCTATAAAATCGCGTAATCATTTAAAAGCAGAAGGTGACTAAGAGCACGAGCTTCTGTCAATGACAACTGCTTCAAGACAACTTTGCAAATAAAACTGCACTGTACTATCAGACTTTTTAAAAAATATATAATAAAAATGACCAGAAAAACGAATTACCTTTGGTGTAATTTAAATAATAATGGCAGTGTCTAAAGCTCTAAATAAAATACAGTTTACAGACGAGTGATAATGCTGCAGTTGTTGCTACTTTTACGGTTTATATTTATAAAATAATGAGATTGAAGATTCCATTAACCGGGGAAACTTTTAGATGTTTATCAGTGAGTAGAGCTGAAATCTTAATATATATTTTCGGAACATTCTATCTGTGTCAGCGTCACACGTTTTTCAATAAAATAATAATATAATAATAATAATAAAATTAATAATAATAAAGGAATATTCTGAAGTGCCAGCAGACTCTGGAGTAGGTATCTATTTGGAACTGCGATGTTTAGAGGAATCACGACCTTGCAGATGAACTTAAGTGCCACTAACAATGCTATCTTTCAGGTGTACATTATGCCGATGGCTGTAGGTCTAAAAGGTTGCCGCTTTTTCAGAGATATTAAACGGAACGTGTTTTTGGGAAACAGCTGTAGTGAACAAGAGAGAGCAGGCAGGACGTTTAAACTGTAAGGAGTGATTCTCAGGTAATTGTTACTCGCCTATCTTTTCTTATATTTATGACTAATTGTGGCACCCGAACTAAGCCATTGTATTAGCGCACAAAGTTACTGAGTGTATAGCGTTACGAAATTATTATTATTATTATTATTATTATTATTATTATTATTATTATTATTATTATGGTTTTTGTAGTAAAAATAAAACTAAATGTAAATACTGGAAAATATTAGAATTAATTTAAAGTTTTCGGAATTATAGCGGTCACGTTAGTAAATGTAATTCTAATTTTAACGTTAACACGCTAAATGTCTATGATAATAAACAGTCGGATAAGTAGATAAGATTTTTATTGCGTATCTCCCCATTCGCCGAAACGCTATACAAGAGAACCTGTTCAGACGAGGAAGTCGCGCTTAAGGCCGGTGTTCATATTTACAGACTCTTCCGTAATAAAAAAAAAATTATACCTTTCACATCTGTGTACATACATAGATTGTTACCTATTAGAGGAGGGAAGGCGCCATATTAATTTCTACAACAAAATGTGTATTATACACACCGCCAGTTTAAATCTCTCTCTCGCCATCTCTCTCCTCTCTCTCTCTCTCTCCTCTCATCTCCATCTCTCAATCTCTCTCTCTCTCTCTCTCATCTCTCTCTCATCTCAATCTCTCAATCTCTCTCTCTCTCTCCCTCTCTCTCCATCTCCATCTCAATCTTCTCATCTCTCTCAATCTCTCTCTCTCTCTCTCTCTCCATCTCTCTCTCCATCAATCTCTCAATCTCTCTCTCCATCTCTCTCTCTCCATCTCAATCTCTCTCTCTCTCTCTCTCCATCTCTCTCTCATCTCAATCTCTCTCTCCCTCTCTCTCCTCTCTCTCTCTCCATCTCAATCTCTCTCTCTCTCGCTCTCTCTCTCTCTGACAGCGACAGTATTATTTCAGAATTCGTTCGGGGCCATAAAGAAAATCTCTAAAAATTCTGTTTATTTTCTTATTTGTTTCACTGTTTATAATCCCGGCGATTTTTGTCGTTTTTTTTAATTTTTTTTTATCGTACTCTTTCGCACAAAAGTTTACGGAGGTAGCGAAGGGTTAAGCGGTCCTGCTCTACGATAAAGCCGGAGAGGATCATTAGAAATGTCATAACGATAATAATCGATTATCGAGGACTTAAAACTATCATAGTAGAAAGGCGAGAAAATGCGGAAGATTTATTGCGTTTTTAAGATGCTCAGATGTCTGGGTTTTTGTTTTTGTTGTTGTTTTTTTTATTTCCCCGCTGATGCGATAAATCTGCCCGCTAACTTAAGACTGGTCACTCACTGGTCGTACCCTACCGGCCGTTAAAACTGCTGCGACTCTGAACGTTCCCCCTTTTGGCGACCACCCTCGACTTAACAAGAGGGCGCAGAACTCTTGAGATTTGTCAGCAGTAGGTGTGGGGTTAAACAGACCCCGGGCCGGGCTATACTGACACGACAATGCCGCTGGGCGGGTGGAGAGAGAGAGAGATTGAGAGATGGAGATGGAGAGAGAGAGATGACAAAGGACACCACCAGGCAGGGAAGTAAGAAGAGTAAATGAGTTTTCTTCTACGTTGAGCGGTCAAATGCATAACTTTAAATCGGTTTATTTCTAATTCTTCCCTTCACGATGTAGCACATGGGTCTGCATCCTCTTTTTGGAGATGAATGGAAATTTTTGAAAAGAACGTTAGATGGATATTATAGAATCTTTGGTGCGCGATTACTGTATGTACATTACATATGTAAATTCAGGTCCCTACCTCTCTCTCTCTCTCTCTCCATCTCTCCCCATCCTCTTCACTCTCTCTCTCTCTCTCTCTCTACACCACACACACACATATATAGACAATAATTTATATTTTTATTATAAAACGTTTACATAACAGGTATGCACAATTATAGAATACTTACGTAAAAAGAATAAAACTTGCCCTTAAACTACAGAAATGTTAAAAAAAACGAAAAAACGCCACTACAAAAGAATAATAATAATAAAATAATAATAATAATAATAATAATAATAATTCAGATTTTGTATTATTATTACTATTTTAAGGTGAATGGAGGAAATCGGAAATATACAGAGTTATTCTCTGGTTAATGGTGGGATGTGCTGCATATACCATTTCTTAGTTCGTTTGCGGTTCCTCGCCCGGTCGCTGCTGTCATTGGTCTGCGAGCCTAACCCACGAAGTCCAGGAAATCCACCACCCCCCCCGATTACATACAATACGGCCGGCACTCAAATCGGTAGACGAAAAACGGGTATGGGAGGGGGGGTATGTTGGGAAATGATGAAGTGCAAAGCTGCTGCTGCTGAAGCAGATATGCGGGCTGGCTACTCGCCAGGCTTCTGTTTTTATTAGCATGATGCCGATAACGAGCCGAAATTTAAAGAGGCGACCGAGCGCGCGCGCGCAGAAGCTCTTGCCAGTCTCGGGTTTCAGGGAGACGACGACGACGGCAGGGCCTTCGGTCTTCCTTTAACACGCATCATCTGCCTTACTGGCCCGACTTCAGACGCGAAGAGGTTTTTATATTTAACATCAATAATAATAATAATAATAATAATATACTTTAAAATCTGCCACAATATGTAAATTACACAACACGTATATGATGGAATCCTCTAACGGACTTTTTATAGAAGAATTTTATTGCATATCTGAAAATAAACCACCTATAAAATACTTGCCAGATGCACACAAAGGCATTATGTGTCCAGTCCTGCAGTATGTTCGTAAGTTTTCACGTGTGTACCCTTATAGAAACAATATGCAGCGATCTGAAGTACAATTATCTATATAGCTGCATATTAGTTAAAGTTTGGTTTTGTATACATACATTGCCAGTGTTAACGATTAATCCAGATACATGACTTGCTAACATCCTTGATGCTACAATATGGACCTTGTCTGCATTGTACCGTATAGCATGTAAATAATTATTATCCCGACGATTTGTTTTTCAACACGGATACTGCCATGTGAACTTATACTGCATATTTAAAGATGTCTGTGTGCGTGTTATATTAATTAAAGCTGGCACATTTGATATTAAAGCGGATTTCCAGAATCTATGTGAGTGGATAGATGGAAATGATCTAATCTGAAGACGAAATAGCTGTGGAAGAAAGACAAAAATTGAATTTCGTATCTTTAGAAGAAAAGTAAATGAAGAATAAAAATAGAAAGTAGATTTACAACTGAAGGTCGTCGTCGACCAGGAATTTACAGATTATATAAATTAAATCTTTTCAGATTTACACATCACCTCCTGTGTTTTGCATATTATTATTATTATTATTATTATATTATTATTATTATTATTATTATTATATTATTATTAAATAATTTACTAATTTACGAATCTGAGTTTAGTTATTAGTTTATTCTATTCCAACTAAACTTGTAAGTAATTCAAAAGTCTTTCAAAATAAAATAGAAAGTTTTAATTCTCTTTTTTACCAGGATGATGCTATCGGCTCCATAATTGCGCATTTTATTGCATATTAATACTGTTTTAGACTTTCGCAATTCAGTTCTTATATTGGTTTAATTATCCTAAACGGATATTTGTCCTTACATTAATTACACGGCTCCTAGCGGGCGAAGTTCGTTACGAGTCTATCTCCAGATCCAGTTTTCTATATAACCTCGGTGATGACGTTTGGCTAGAAACGTATGATTCTATTTTACTTTATCCTCCATTTTGTGCAGTTTTCTTTATATATTTTACAAAAACTACCACTTACGCTGCGGGTGCACATCCATCAGAAATATTTTCCATTATTACACAGATCAGTGCCAAGGTTAGTCGGCGATTCCAGAGAACGAACAATGGACTAATAAGAGAGAAAACAAACAAGTGTCCTGGGGCATTTCGAGAATTATATCTAGCGAATCCTAAGTTCAAAGTAAATGTATTTCATTCAGACGTACATTTTTGTTAGCAATAATTTGTACTGATCGATCGATCGATCCGGTCCGCAACGAATATTCAAGATTTGTCGAACCCCCGCAGATATAATATATTCATTCATCTATTCATACCGCTAAATAAAACACTTATCTCGCATTTTCTTTTGTTTCTCTGCCAACTTCTTTAAAAAAAGGCCCCGAATGACTTCAGAACCAATTTCTATTCGTATTATTATCATTCCGTTTCATTTTTTTTTTAAATGTATTTTTACTAATTCATATTAGTGGACGGTTGGGGAGAGAGTCGGGTATCGGAAGGGTATCAACCGAAAAACGATGATTCTAAACTGGTTCACGAACGGACGAAAGTAGTAAACCTTCATTAACATGTCGTAAGCTATATGGAGAAGAGAAAAGAGTATATAAATATATGATGACTCAATATAAATCATCTTCATCCTTTGTGCTGGTCTCCTTCATCACTTTTATCTCATAAATGCCGCTTTGTTATTACTTTTCCCGACCCAACCCCTGCCGCCGCTATATTTCTTTCTTTATCTATTATTAATAAACAGGTGCTCTACAGGTTCTCGATCCGACAGGACCAGGTAATCCCGATTCCTCATTTGTCGCCTTCTGCACATCAAAGTTTAGACGACTTCAACCGAGGACAGCTCGACCATTTCTTAATTTCCATTCCTCCTCACCCGACCGTTGAAGGGGTGCCCCCTGTACGCCCTTGTCTGTCTGTTTGTCTTGTGGCGATACCCGGCCTCCGCGGGAACTTGTCCGCGCAGCCTCCGAACGTCAGAGAGTCTCAGACGCACTCGGACAAAGTTAATGTAAAATCCGAGAGGTGGAAAATGAAAAAAAAAAAACAGAATTTTAGAAAAAATTCTAAAGAAATTAAGCCGGCGATCGATGGATCCAAGAATGGATCGGAAACAGAAACTGACCGGAGAATAAGTTCCGAGCCCCCTATTACCAAAGATGTCTGGACAGCGCCGTGGAATCGCGTGTTAATGGGGGGGGGTACAGTTTTCGATGGATATAAAGAAAAGGAAAAAATCTGGGAGCGAGGTAATAATATATAGGTAAAAATATCCACAAATTAAAAGTTCTCTGTTTTATCTAAGACGAATTTGTTTCTGTTCCCTCGCCGCCACATCCAAGAAATATCGAAGATTTAGAATACGTATACATCAAAGTTGATTACATTCACTGAGCGCATCACCAAGTTTCTGCTAAAGTCAGGCCGACAATAGTCAAGCCTGGGTCCAGTACAAACGGAAAGCATCAGGTGAAATATCTACAAAAGATATCCCTCAGCTCACCCACATTAGCGCCTAATGACCGAGTCGCGAATCGTTTCTTGTTTTATTGAAGTATAATTTCTCCAAAAATCGAACGGCCGGGAAAGAAGAAGAAACATCAGTAATTCCGTCCAGTCATCGGAGAAACGTGAACAGGTATAGAGAAGAAAAGAGCGCCTCTGAGGAAAGCGATTATACGTTACCATTAGGCGGTCTTCTTATCTCCGCTTTGATAATTGATCGATACGTTCATCTCGCCTATGCATTAAATACCTAACTGCGTTTCTTTATCGTTGCTAAATAAAAGAACAGGTATCGTATATTATTCATCCGTTTTGTTGGCGAATTTAAACATATAACAGGTATAATATTGCTTTGCGTCTTTTAGACAGTATCCTACCGTTCGGAATTGTTTACCTTACTTTTTAGAAGTTTTCACCTCAGTCATCCATTTACAAATACTTATCTATTCTCTCTCCCTAATACATTCATTTCCATCCGTTTTTACAGTTACTCCTGCTCGCACCTACGTTATTACTTCTGTCCTCCAGAAATGCTTCATATAATATACACAGGGGTTGGGGGGATGGTAATGAAAATAATTCGATTAACTGTATGGGCCCTCACTTAGTTGTTCTATTCCCATATCGCGATACGCATCATTTCACTGTATCGCATGAAAACCTCTACAATCCACTTATATTTCGCCACAGTCTGCATATAAAAGCTGGTAGTTCGTTGTCCCACAGTTCAAACGATTTGCGCCCTCTACTACTACTACTACTACTACTACTAATAATAATAATAATAATAATAATAATAATAATAATATAAAATATAAGCAAAATTTTGTAAGAAAATACCTAATTCACGTTAATCAGAGTTCTGGTACAAACTGGCGATCCGCGACTCGACAGGTAATAAATAAACCACCACTTGACTAAAATAACAAGAACAAGAACAGTACATATATATGACAGTAAGCTGCTGATACTGATAGAATCTCCATCACTCGGGGCGCGTATCCAGAATACCTTCCGCATCACCGCCAGGACGTCGGTTCAAGAGATGGCGCCGTCTTGCGGCAGAGCGACGTAAATATCGGTAGACGTCATTTCCTGCAGTGGAAATAATGGGCCCCTTTTCGTCTCGTGTACCTTTTCCACACTCGCGGAGAGAGATAACCGTCGTCCCAGCTGTCGTCGTTTTCTTTTGAATTACAGGAGTCGGCCACAGTCTGTCATCGCGCCATTACTGCGCCATGTGTTGCACTATCTACCTGCTAATTCCGTTACGGAAAGTCTGTATAAAGGTTTTCAGAAGGATTAAGATGTATGCAAAATAGTCAGTATAAAAATAAATAATACAGCATTTATATAATTTGGTTTCAAACGATACAGATCAACGACACTCAAGATTATACGGAATTTAACACACAAGTGGGAAAGTATTACATTTGTTCACGCGGACGGCCTACACCTTTGTGACGTCACGCTATGTCCAAAGATCTACACAGGAAATTCGGCGATGAAGGTTTCTCAATAAATTGCGGAGCTATGTGTAGATGACTGCAAAAAAAAAAAAAAAAGGGAGAGAGAGAGAGAGAGGGAGGGGGGGTCTGGGTGAGACTGACCAAAATTAACCGCGAACCAGAGACAAACCTGGAGGGATACCGTGCGAACGAACAGATTCTACTCGGCTTCTTAATTAATCGCCAGTGCTGCGATCTCCCGACTGGATCGCACCCGTTTACGTGGGTTACTTTCCTTCGTTTACCGCTGAGATCAGAACCCTTCGCGTCTCTGACCCTATCACGAACAACAACCAAATCTCGCGAGTAGAAGAAAAGACGACGGTTATTCGCCTCCTGACATAAAAGCCTGCGTGCTATATATATATATATATATATAATTTTTTTTTTTCCTAATAGAAGTCTTTAAAAATTAGGTGTATTTATTCGATATTTGAACACAACGGGGATTAAGTCACAATCGAAGGTAAGGGGAGAAAAAACAGAACTCTCCCACAGTGTTTGAAAAAAGGCAAAATTCAATTGTCTCCTAAAATTTATCTTGTATTCTTAATATTTCAAACTATTGTCGTTTGAGGCTTTGTATATTTGCGCCTGAATTTATAAGTCTTGTACAAATAGTTTAATTATTATTATTATTATTTTTTTTTTTTTTTAGGTGCAGAGACGAACCATTTTTTAGGAAGGGAGGTAAACATGTGGCACTTTAAGCGCTCGCCTGTACAACACCTTGAAAGAGTTAACTGAAGCGTACTTTTGCTGTGAGACTGACTGCTGGCAAGCACGGCGACCGAACTTCGTATATGGAGACTGAAAAACCAATTTATTTACTACCAAACAGGCGAAATAAAATTTTAAATAGAGCTGAGATGCGCATGTTAACGAATAATTTTTTTTTTTCCATTTGTATTTCAAAATTCAATTGCAAATAAACTTTTAAAAGTAGCAAATGTTGATTGAATAGTTTTTATGGATCGGGATGATTAGAGAATATTACACGCTAAAAATATTTTACATAATAATAATTACTAAATATTATTTAACTTTTTAGCGCCACAAATTTTGAATTTACATCACGTACAATGATAAACAGGGCTTTGGATACACTCCAAAGAACGACGTTTGAAAACTTGAATAATTTCAATATTTTCAACTACTATTTACGGTTTTTCAGTCGTTTATTCACTTTTAATTTTCTGCGCGGAATAATAAGTATTTCTTCTCTTAATACTGTGCAATTGGGAACTCGCAAAACGTCAAATAATGCAGATTATCTCCTCTTAGACCAGACCATACGTCTATTTGGTAGGGAGGCCACCATCTTTTTTATGGACTCTGTGACTCTATTATTTGTTTTTGTTTTTTTTTAAAATTTTTAATGCTCTATTAAAACAACATCTGTTCTGTCCATATCTGTCGACACTAAATTTCATCATAGATTTAACGTATAACGTTGGTTTCGGAAGATTTGTCCATCCCTTTCCGTTTGTGTATTATACACACACACACACAGCGGTAGACGGCTACACGTAGTGAATTTACGATCAGAACATCAGAAACAACAGTCAACGCGGTGCTCCGAGTGTCGTACAAACAATCGGTCTGTTTCTGGAGATCAGCCGAATATGCCTCCGTTCTCCGAATAAAATCAAGGTCACCGTATGACAGACAACTTACTCCGCATGAGAGTTTTCAGTAATTCACTCCATCTAGCTTACCATTTCGCTATTAGTATTCTGCCTCCTTTGCTGATGCTCTGGTTCCATTCACAGATGATCCAAAACAATGCGCACAGTTTAAGTTGTTAGAGTAATGTTTCTATATTTAATAATAATAATAATAATAATAATAATAATAATAATAAATACGGATTAAATAAAATCTCGCAAATTTTGTTATCGAATAACAAGATTTTTCGAAACGACCAGAAAAATGTGAATGGAATTTGAACAGATCTCTATCGTTAAGCTATTTTATTTAAAAGTAATGTCTTCCTTTATTAATATTATTATTATTATTTTATTATTACAACAGCTTTTATTAAATACCATTATTAAATGAATTACTGATCTAGAAATGATTTTTAATATATATATATATATATATGTCTAATACGTTTCGAAAAATAATCAAAGACAACATGATATATTTAGGGGTAAATGTAAGAAAACATAATATTTAAACTACTCATTGGCCAATTACGGTTCTTTTTTAACACAAAGAGAGGAGGAAATCCCTGGTGACGCGCTTGAGCTTGACTACATGTATCTCCAAAAGCCGTATTCTGTCGGTTTATCACAGAAGAATCTTCATTATTTTTCGTTTTGTTGTTTCTCTCGACGGAAACTGTCTGTCCTTTTTACACTACAGGCATTCTTCTCCTCATCTAAGTTCGTTCTATTGTTATATCATCTAATTTTATCAAACCCGTTTTAACAAAACTGCATTATGAGGTTATCTCCCCCTTGGGAGTAGCGAGTTATCTCGCCATAAGCGGTTAACCTCGTAAACACAAGAGGCCAGCCGAACACAAGAGCCTCACCGAGAGATACAGAGATTAGTCGGAGAGACTGACTGACTAAATTCGCTGGGCGTAGGAATACAAAAGGCAGATTTCCTATGAAATACCGTGGACTATATATAAATCAAAGACTTTCGTATTCCTTTTCAGCACTTATAATAACACGGTTTGCGGTGCACAGAGGAAGAGACATTCGTCGCATACCGGGTCTTAACACTGACGGGCGGTCAATTACCCCAGTCAATGCGGACCGGAACTACCAAGACTGACATACCGCAGCGAATAATAATAATAATAATAATAATAATAATAATAGTGAGGATTTTAACTAAGTTATTTTAAAGATGAATTACCCCCTAAAAAAAATTTAAGATTATCTTTTATAAAGTTGTTTATTTAACTGAAATCAGCCCTTCCCCCCCTAAAAAAAAAAACACTACATTTCTTCGTGTTGTTCCAGAAGCTGAAAACAAATTTGACGATCGTTCGCGCATTATACACACACACACACACACACCCGTCATTCCAGATTAATGCGATTTATACACGCATATCAGATGCAAAAGTATTCTAAAAACCATTATAGTGGATTTCAAAGCGCTTTGAAAACAAACCGTCAGACTGGATCGTGCTAATGCCACGTGAAGAGTTACCGGCCCCTCTCTCTCTCTCTCTCACACTCGGCCGAGGTAAGGCTGAAGGTGATACACAGTTCGCAAAGCTGTTTGCTCGAAACAAACTGCTCCTAATGGAGAATATTTCCCGATAATTAAATAATTACGCAATCGCATCAGATATTACTTGTAACAAATATATTCATACAGGGGTGTGAAAAATTGTCTAGTTTATTGGGTTTTTTTTTCTCTTTAGGAAACGAGCAGTCGTGTCTAGCGCTGATTGACTTTACAAGTTTGTCAAAGCAAAGGTATGAACTCCAGCAGTACTCGAGAAATTTTGGCGTTTTCCTTAAAGTGGAAACATCACGAATTATTTTCTCTTAATAAACATAGAGATACACAGCTTTCTGCTTCTACAATAGGATCTGTTTGTGGCCAGATTTCTAATTGTGAAGCTTCTTACCGTTTAAACGTTCTACACACCTGTAATCCGTGTTTTAAAAATGATCTCTTCTAAACGGAATAACAGCACAATTTTATATATAAAATATATGCAGATTTCGAGATTCGTAAAATCCATACCTGTAGTATTTTTTTTAAAATCTTTAAATGGAAACAATACAATTTTACAAAAATAATATTCAGGTTGGAAAATTCATTTTCAATAATAATTAATAATAATAATAATTTCACTTAGAGCAGTACAAAGATTGTTTTACATTCCCACAACGTAACGTTATCCCATAACACGAGGATATTCACACAGAAAAGTGCCAGCACAAAATTCGAAGACACACGTGGTCTGACGTTCAATTACATATCAAAAATGGCGGTCATCCTTAGTAGCAGCAGATACTCGTCAAACCGAATCGGTTATTAGTGTTTCGAGTCAGCTAACGAAGCGATCGAGAAGGACAGAAAATACTGCCAAAGTCCTTCCCGTCTGTATAGCAACCAACTGGGTATTGTGAAGAATTTCCTCTTATCCTCCCCCCCCCACCCCACCGCTCTATACATACCAGGTGACCATAAAGTTACTTCTCGCAATTAGCTGCTTATGACTTTAAAATTCTGACACTTATGTTAAAGGTGGGGGAGTGTACATACACAGAAGCCGTGGTGAATGCATTTCCAAAGTCTGCAGATTTTCCCACTAGGGGGCGCCACTTACGCTATGTGTGATGTCACGTCTGAACGACTTTATCAACTTTATAAATATTGTTGTTTTGTTTTTGTTTTCTGAAATCGACGTGTAACTTTAACAGAAAGCGGTTTAAAGAGAGTTAACAACGCCAATTTATTCAAGCAAAATTTTAATGACATTTTGCTGAATAGTCACAGTAAGTTCCACTGCTTTAGTGATTGTTCATCACAGACTGCTGTGGTAGACCTGTCAACTTGACGGGTGCTGGATTCTCCGTGGGGATTTCCTCGTCCAATTTCTGATGGCACCGAGAGATGGGTGTCTTGATCGTGAGGCATCGGCCACAGATCCTGTCCCCTCAGATTTATGGATGGGATTACGCAAAACCCTTCGGCTACGTAGGACATCGACGAACACCTGTCATGACAAAAGGCACATGAAGCCGCCCCCACATTATATTCACTGCTATGGGAAAAGTCCACAGATGATATGTGATCTCGGAGAGAAACTCTGTTCGCTGGAAAACTGACACATCCGATAGCTCTGTGTGCTTGTATGCGGAGGGTGACGTGCCAGCGTAAGTGGCAGAAGTCTTACAAACTCTGCCAATGCATCCCCCATGGCTTTCCGAGGAATCCACGGTCACGATATGAGCAACCGAATGGGAGGGAGGAGGAACTTTGTGGTCGACCGGTAGATTAGGAGCGGTCTTAAGAGTAAATCCGCAAAAAGAGTTTACGGTCTCTTCGGAGGTGACCCCCCCCCCCGCTGACGGGAGGGTTAGGGTTAATGCGTGACGAATTCAACGACGACCAGTCACTCATGGGCTTTGGCGGTGTTCATCAACGGCTACTTTCGATCGGCAGGCCACCGCCACGTAAACCTGCTTCGCCAAGGTGAGGGAGGGACCCGACTTTCTTTAAATCCACATTAGATTCACGAAGCGCGCAACGACCTGATTTTACATAATAAACCGAGTTAACAGCCCACGGAAATCAACTCCATAGTTCCGCGGAATTGGGCGCGTCAAGGTGGCGATGACGTCATCCTTTTCCGCTGAAAGTTTGCCTTATATGGATGGCTTAGGCCGGATGAACTGGCATATAAAATAGGTCTCTGCTTGTAATTATTACTAATTGCTGTTATTGTTGTTGTTTTTTCGGTTAAATATCTCCTGACGAATTTCAGGGTATTCCCTCCCAGAGAAAAAAAGGGGCAGTTATCAAACGGGCATTGAAAAGGTCCACACAGCTCGTGGTGCCTTTGGAAAACAGGGGGGGAAGGGGGCTATCTCTTCCTATACAAAACCAAACCACCATAGAGCTCTCTCAATCTTTAAACCTGGTTGGCGAAGAGGAGTAAGGAAAGGTTTGTGCCAGGGAGACACGCCGACAGCCTGCCTGTCTCTACCACTAGAGAACCGAACGAAAATCCAAAACCAGCACAAAGTTAATCAAAAGATATAATGTATCCATCCGCAGTCGTTAAGTAATCGGCCCGTGTCTGTTCGGCTGGCAAAACGAGACTTCGCTGAACAGCTGACTTAGAAATTGCAAGTTTCTTTATTATTAGCACCTATACGCAAATATCGCCTGGAACGTTTGTTGCACAACGCTCTACCTAGGCCCTTCCAGAAATTCATTCTACGTTAAAAAAAAAAAAAAAAATTACCCCTTTTTTTGTCAGTAGCATACGGCAAAGTTTCGTGAACCTCGTCGTCGCCGAACATTACATTTGAACGGAGTCTGCTGGCTTTGTTTCTCTCACCGTTACCTTTATGCGAGAACCAAGTTGGATGGTTCTGACTCCGAGAAAGGCTATCGAATAATCTCCAACAAAGATATCAACAACGATGATCGATATAATCCGCTAACAGCTGGCTGGGCGTGATAAATACGACGACGAAACAAAAGATGAAAGCATTCCCTTTTGTCTAAGATACACTCCGACCACATCCCGGAATCTCCCTCGCAGGCACGTCGGGGGGTTAGGGGTTCTTGTTCAGGAAGGGCTTTCTGCTATCGAAAGAGGTTCGGCACAGATTCTCTACACGTTTTACCTACAACGGCTAAGCGAGTATTTCTGGACATTTTGAACGATTAGGAGATTCGGATCTGGCTACGGTTTTAGACACTTCGAGATCTGTCAGGTGAACCGGCCTCGTTTGTCAGGAGAAGTACTGATAGACTGACTAATTGGAAGAAAACCGTCTGCTACGCTTGGTGCTGGTAAAAATCGTGAGATAAATCATCAAAGCGGAAGTGACAGGGACCCACGACTTTAAAAAAAAAAAAAAAAAATCAGCATTGATAAATATTTCTTTACCGTTGCTTATAATAATTATCTATCAAAAGCAAAATGGAAAACAACGTGTAATTATTGACAGCGGTTTATGCTGGTGCCATTTAGTAACTTGAATATCATATTTCTTCGGCGCGTGTAACATATAATCTTTTATAGACATTTGCTCGTAAATCTATCAGTTATCTGTATCGATCTGGTGGATGGAGAGCAGAATTTTCCCTTTCCTGTTTCCTCAAACCTAGAAAACAGAGATTATGGCACAATTACTACAACCCTCTAATACTAAGAGAAGGATATATACATATATAATATGCGTGCGTAGTACGTATTTGCTTGATTATCGAAACAAAATGTGTTACCGAACTCTTCTTTAGTTGGGATATTGATGCGATTTTTAAAGAAGTTCTGGAAAGTTTGGGGTTTTTTATAATTACAAACGCGGACTTACCTGGACAAATTCTTAGCCTGCAGCATGTGAAATCAGGTTTCTGTCCTGTTTTTTTTTTTTTTTTTTTTAAAACCGTCATCAGAATCTTTTAGTTGCCGAGGAAAGCCATGACATCTCTTACAGCTGATGGCTAAGAGTCACGAACTCACCATCATCGCCGTGCAACAACAGACACGGGCATCTTTTGTGGAGAGTTCGTCAGCTGCCAGGCCGGATTCTGGAGCGTCGCATCACGAACCTAAAAGTGAGTTTTGGGAACTTCCAGGAAAGGCCCGCGGTAGCTTCAGGTGCAACGTGCCAGAGGTTTCCAGGGTTGAGATCGTCTTGTCAATTACCAGAACCAGAGCTGCACAGGAGCATAATAGTGGCAGCGCTGATTCTTCTGCTGCGTCAGATAAGAATAGATAAACGGCTTCCTTGTGTCAGTAGCGAGCCTTCCTCTGAGAAATAGGGGGGCCTAAATAAATAATTTATTATGTACTTTTTAATCCGCTCCATTTTCCTGTCAACTTTAACAGAAGTCTAACAGAACTGTAACCAGGTAGGCGAACAGTTCCCAAAACTTGGGGAGGACAGTACAAGGTGCAATAGCTTCTCAGCCCCTAACCCCTGTTCTACACTATTGTCGTACTCCTCGAGTACTTCAGCAAGAAGCATTTCTTGGAGGACCAAGAACGTCAGGATGTTAGGAGGGAAGATTACTGAACACTGGATTAAAATGGTCTCTGCACGCGATGGACCTGATGTCAGCAGAACTAGCAAACAGAGCTTTACTGATCATTGGTGAAAGCGGCCGGAGGAGATGATGCAGAACCGACCGGTACAGAAGACAGATGACTGACTATCTACGGCACTGGCTTAGATAGGCAGCAAGGAACCCTGAGACGGATACCAAACAATAGCAGTCACCGGTAGCATGGAGGACATAATGAAATAAATATTAATTAAAGCAAATGCCAAATAGATGACGACGAGACCCAGAGATTTCCGATGTAGTCTCGCTTTGTTTTAGTTAGAGTTCCTTTTAACCGCGATGTCATCTGCCTCGTTCTTCTAGCAGAATGACCCGTTCTGATGATATCCAGACCTTCTACAGCGAACGGCGGGCTGTAAAATAAGCGGATAGAAATAGTTGTTTAAATAGGGTGCAATATGCCTTAACATGAAACAGGTGTTTCGTAAGTGAAGCTTTGGAACCCTGACAGAGCCTGTCGAGGCAAGATGTTTATTGTTTAAGTTTACTTATGAAGACACAAGCTGACGTTTTAACGCTTTGGCTTCGGAAGCGATTTCCACGCCCACCGATGGCCCAAGTATTTTGTGGATATCTGTGCTATGGCATTTTCAAATTACTAATCGTGTTAAAGACGCTAGCAGCGATCAGGGTGCGCAGAAAACCATCTTCCAGAACCTTCAACCAGAATGAGTGTTCAGTGTACCGATTAACTTCATTATGATTTGTTTTTCCACTCAACTGCAAATAATTATATCGTTTTTCGCGATTCGAAGAAATATAACCAAAACTGCTGCCATATTCTGGAGATCGCATCGAAGGAAATTTCGAACAAACGTGTCTTAAATTAAAACCAATCCAAGTATAATCGATCATCGATTGGTTTATGTAAGAAGCTTTCGATTACAACCGACTGTAAACGATAATCAATAAAATGATTCAAGGAAAAAAGAGAGTATATTTTGATAGAACCGATCGCGTGACAAAAGTTCGATTTCGAACTTGAATATTTCTTTAAAAGTCGCATGTCGGCGGCCGGTGGGCCCAGTGGTTAACACAATGAACTACCAACGTTGAGGGCGCAAGTTCGATTCGCGGGAGGGGTCGGATCTGTTTGTCGTACCTCCCTGGCATGATCTATTCTCGCCCTTCTTCACCAGACAGTCAGGTGACTTTCCTTCTACATCGGAAAATAAAGTTCTTGCAATAATCTTCAATTAAAGTCAGTGGTATCAGGCCCATTTAGTGGAGGCTAATGCCCTCTGGTGAATAATCGCCATACTACGTGCTATCGCCAACGTTGTCTCTCTTGAGGAGACTGGTAAAAAAAAATAATAATAATAATAAAGTGGTCATGTAACTGTAGCAGTAGTAGGTTTGTTTATGCATCAAGTACGAGTTACCTCGCTGGTGAGTGCACGCTTACGGCCGCCAGGGTATACGTGATGGTGACAACTAAGAAGATGTATGAAAGCCATACAGATGCAATGACGAGGCCAGCAGTTGGATGGCTCACATCCCGCGATCGGTTAGATAGAGGAGGCCCTTGTCTCGACGAGGACCGCTAGTGTTCGGGCTGATGAAGCGATTGGACACTGCCACTGAAATAGAGCGAAACCTCTGCTCAGGGAATCTCCTCGAGATGTGCTATTTCAACCGGAAAAATCCGCGGCGATTACCAAACTTTAAATCCCACCACGCGAGCAAATCTCTTGGATCATATCCCCATTATTCACTCATTTACCTGTTTAAGATAGGTCTCGGGTCATATAAACAGGAATATCTCTATGTTGGCAAGTATTTCCTTTTCTTTAGCCAACTATTTCCTCAACAATGTTTCCTTTTTTTAAAAAAAATTAAATTCTATTAGGTTTATTTGCATCTCTCCTGGTGCGTCGCCAAAACTTGTCACTACGCTCGCCTTTCGGGAACGGCTCATATCCGGGTTATGTCCCCTTGTTGCCGCCCTAACAGAACTGCCAACGTCCGGTACACCTTGTAACAGTTTAGCCCACTCGGAGTCTTCCCTCGCGCGGGTTTGAACGCGCCAAACTCTCGGGAAACCTGGTTGCTGAACGGCTAATTAATTTAGTATCGCTTCTGAAGAGTTGTAGTTGTGACGTCAGCAAAGGGAGTTGACTGAGTGCTAAATTTTTTTGGAAAGAACCGAAAATGGTAAATCAACAACGAAAAAAAAAAAAAATTTTAATTGCATGTCTTGTACCTGTTAATCATTTCTTTAACCTGATTCCTCAAGAAAATGGAAATTCCTGCTAACTTGTATTAAACTGACCTACGCTATTAAAAGGCCGTTTTAGACCACGCAGAACAAACAGAATGCCTAGATGCACCTGGCATACAATTATTTTACTAGATCAATTAGTTTGTCACATAAAGGATTGTTAAGACATTATTTTCTAATTGTTCAAAGTTAATTCTAACTCTAAACCTTACAATAATAATAATAATAATACACATTATAAAACACTAAATTTAAAAACGCATTGGGAAAGCGTTAAATTCGAGTACTGAAGCAAATTATGTAAGAGCAGGAAACACTTGATTTATGGTATACATTGATATTCGTGAGTCTTCGTTGTCCGTGATGGCTCTCAGTCAGGTAGGTATCCGACTTACACACAGAGAGGGGGGGGTTACAATAACAAAAAATATATAAATATTGAAAAGTACAATAGAAATTACGAGTGTCAATAATACAAAGTTGAATATTAAATATAAAGTTTACATTATACACATAAAATAAAGGTACAATATGTATTATAGTAAACTAAATAAAAATATTAAAGATACAAATTCGATTATAAAACAATGGCTTCAAATAGTAAAGGTACGGTATATACAGGTGCATCTCAGAAAATTAGAACGTCGTGGAAGAGTTCAATATTTTTTGTCAGTTATTTCAGAAAGTGATAATTGTATATATCCTAGACTCGTTACAGGTAAACTAAAATGTTTCAAGCATTTTTTAATTTTAATTTTGATAATTACGGCCTACAGCTAAAAAAAATAGAAAAAACGTATCTCAAAATATTAGAATATTCCATTTCGAGTTTGAGTAAATCACTATTTATGCAGTATAAATACCATGAATCTCTCTGTCTGGTTCAGTGCACACAACCACAATCATGGGGAAGACTGCTGACTTGACAGTTGTCCAGAAGACACTCATTGACACCCTCCACAAGGAGGGTAAGCCACAGAAGGTCATTGCTGAAAGGGCTGGCTGTTCGCAGAGCGCTGTATCAAAGCATATTCATAGAAAGTTGACTGGAAGGGAAAAGTGTGGTAGGAAAAGGTGCACAAGCAAGAGAGATGACAGCAGCCTTGAGAAGATTGTCAAGCAAAGCCAATTCAAGAACTTGTGGGAGCTTCACAAGGAGTGGACTGAGGCTGGAGTCAGTGCATCAAGAGCCACCACGCACAGACGTGTCCAGGAAATGGGCTACAAGTGTCGCATTCCTAGTGTCAAGCCACTCCTGAACTAGAGACAACATCAGAAGCGTCTTACCTGGGCTAAGGAGAAAAAGAACTGGACCGTTGCTCAGTGGTCCAAAGTCCTCTTTTCAGATGAAAGTAAATTTTTAATTTCATTTGGAAATCATGGTCCCACAGTCTGGAGGAAGAGTGGAGTTGCTTGAAGTCCAGTGTGAAGTTTCTACAGTCAATGATGATTTGGGGTGTCATGTCATCTGCTGGTGTTGGTCCACTGTGTTTTATCAAGTCCAAAGTCAACGCAGCCGTCTACCAGGAGGTTTTAGAGCACTTCATGCTTCCGTCTGCTGACAAGCTTTATGGAGATGCTGATGTCCTTTTCCAGCAGGACTTGGCACCTGTCCACAGTGATAAAACTACTAGTAACCGGTTTGCTGACCATGGTATTACTGTGCTTGATTGGCCAGCCAACTCGCCTGACCTGAACCCCATAGATTCTCTATGGGGTATTGTCAAGAGGAAGATGAGAGACACCAGACCCAACAATACACACGAGCTGAAGGCCACTATCAAAGCAACCTGGGCTTCCATAACACCTCAGCAGTTCCACAGGCTGATCGCCTCCATGCCACGCCGCATTGATGCAGTGATTTGTGCAAAAGGAGCCCCGACCACCAAGTACTGAGTGCATAAATGAACATACTTTTCAGAAGTTCGACATTTCTATATTATAAATTCTTTTTTTTAATTGATCTTATGAAATATTCTAATATTCTGAGATAGTGGATTTTTGATTTTCATGAGCTGTAAGTCGTAATCATCAAAATTAAAACAAAAAAAGGCTTTAAATACTTCACTTTATGTGTAATGAATCTAGAATATGTGAAAGTTTCACTGTTTGAATTAAATTACGGAAAAACAATTAACTCTTCCACGATATTCTAATTTTTTTGAGATGCACCTGTATTATAGTGTAGCAAGATTCAAGTATATATAATGGAATACTAAATATAAATGTACATTGATAATACAAAGGCAGTAAATAAATTTGTATTCTTAAGATATCGTACAGAACATATTAACACGTGTGTGTATTATGAATCGAAACGTTAAACTGTGGTAACTGGTTCTTATTGTCTTTAAAATGTGAATATTTCTTCGAAACATTTCGTAAATAATCGTAAATTTTCGACTATATATGAAGTACGTATGTAATAAACCAATCAAGATGACGCATTAGTTTATGAATACTCTAATTTATCTTTACAATAAGAATAAAATCAAAAGAAACATCTTTTTCTCGGTACTATTTTGCAGCGGCTGCAACTCAGTCCGGGAAAAGACGAATATTTCCGAAGTTAAACGAATGACGGCCAATGTCTAAAATAATTAGTTGAGCACAGATGTGGTAAGGAAAACAGTAAAATCAGAATAAATATCTACCTTCTAAGTATAGCTAAGTTAACAAGTACTTATTTTACTGTTACAAATATATAAAGTAAAAAAAAAATACAATTATATAGTTATGTAAATACTATTTATTTATGTTTAAATTACGTAGCAATTTAGTTGAACCACGTGACTAAAGCATAGAGGCTGTGGTGTATTTCGGTTGAACCACGCGACTAAAGCATAAAGGCTGTGGTGTATTTCGGTTGAACCACGTGACTAAAGCATAGAGGCTGTGGTGTATTTCGGTTGAACCACGTGACTAAAGCATAAAGGCTGTGGTGTATTTCGGTTGAACCACGCGACTAAAGCATAAAGGCTGTGGTGTATTTCGGTTGAACCACGCGACTAAAGCATAAAGGCTGTGGTGTATTTTCGGTTGAACCACGGACTAAAGCATAGAGGCTGTGGTGTATTTCGGTTGAACCACGTGACTAAAGCATAAAGGCTGTGGTGTATTTCGGTTGAACCACGTGACTAAAGCATAGAGGCTGTGGTGTATTTCGGTTGAACCACGTGACTAAAGCATAGAGGCTGTGGTGTATTTCGGTTGAACCACGTGACTAAAGCATAAAGGCTGTGGTGTATTTCGGTTGAACCACGTGACTAAAGCACAGAGGCTGTGGTGTATTTCGGTTGAACCACGTGACTAAAGCATAGAGGCTGTGGTGTATTTCGGTTGAACCACGTGACTAAAGCATAAAGGCTGTGGTGTATTTCGGTTGAACCACGTGACCTGCTGCCTGTAGAAAAACAGTTATATTTTGCATTTAGTTTTTAGAATCCGTCAAAAGGTAAACGTGTGTAAATGTAAAGAAAGAGAGGGGAAGAAGAAAGCTTTCTAGGAGAAGTGGTAAGACATAATGGGAGAGAGACGCGAAAAACTCTTCATATAATTAACCCTTCTCCCTCCACACCACACACACACGTGTATATCGGGATTTCCAGGGTACTTTTAAAGGAGTCGGCGGGGAAGTCTCGCCGGCAATCATGTGGGCCGGTAAACAGAACACAGGGGAGATAATTATACCCACTTAGAGGAAAGGCTCCAGATTTCGATACCTTTAACACCAGACATATAATTAACTGTGCCAGAAACCTTTGTGGGTCGCTTTTAGGCACCAGGAGTCCGACAAAGTAGCAATGTATGTAGCAGTTCTTTTCTTTCGGGTTTTCCTTTCTTCTTTCTCCTTTTGTTTATTTTTTTCTTTCCGAGCCGGTGAGTCCCGATAACATGCGGTCACAAACCTCGGCGAATGGGCCGGGGTAGTCTCGTGTCTCGAAAGTGAAAGCGCCGATTGTCAGCGGAATAATAGCCACGTTTGTTTGGGGAGGGTTAGGGTAGGAGGTGTGTATAATTAGACCGGTTTATTCATGAACGGGTGGCTTGTTCATGTAGCTATTTATCCGGCTCTGAAAAATGGGCCCCGTCGGTACAATCAAACGGGATGGGGTGAGAAGCAAAGCGAGCCAGGGGATGTGGGGGGGGGGGGACGCGAAAAAGGGGTCTGCGTGTGCGCGTGAAAGAGACAGACAGAGACATACAGAAAGACCAGTAGGGTACACGTTAAGACAGGAGAGGGGCAAGCATTAGTGGAATGGGTGACAGACAGATATGTACAATAAAACAGTTAGGGAAAGTGAAAGTGAAAAAATCAGAGAGTGGGGGAGATTATAATATATAGAGAGAGGGGTATTCAGTTTTATTACTGTTTTTTTTTTCATTGCTTACATCTTGTTTAAAATAATTAAGAATATTAGCTCGAAAAAAAACCTGGAATTAACGAACAATGATATTGTACCTACCATTTATTTCTCTTTCCAATATATATTCTTCCCTCCACTTTCCTGTCGTTATACACGGATCATACATACGTGTCTGTATATAACGACAGAAAGCTTTACACTTGTCAAAATTAAATGGAGAAAAAAAAGAAAGGAACTCACGAGAAGCTGGTAATATCTCCAAAATAGAAATTCTCGGTGGTTTTCTTGTGATGTGCGTGTTAGAGGA
>JACATO010001923.1:0-60887 GCA_018389105.1 Nautilus pompilius
TTTCTTGAGTTTTTTTTGTTTGTTTTTTAAATTTACCAGCCGATGGTGTAGGTTCCCTCATATCTAAAGCACGAAGAATTCTATTAAGGCCTTTTCTTCCAGAGAATTGGTGGTGGTGCAAAACCTGCAGTGCTTTCTATTAGACAACTGCAACATTACATTTCTCCATATCATGGTTGTTTCCTTTGTAGACATGGAAATACAACACCCATAACAAATTAGGCATTTGAATGAAGCCGCCTCAATGTTTTCTCATGGATAAAGTCGTACATAACTCAAACCGTTGTAGTAAATCTTATTTACTGGACGCCATTGGCAAAACTAAAGTACTTAACACTGTAGTTTTTACTAACCTTTATCACCGTAATGTTTGTTATGAAAGTATTGATGTTTCAGGAGATGTTTCCTGTCTCTGTCCTGAAAGAAACTATTGGTTTTGCCTAGATAACTTTCCTTGACAATAATGGTGCCAATGCTACTTATTATTCTTGATATTTTGGCACAGGCTGGATTTAAATTCTTGAAGTACTGGTTGCTTAGGTCATATCATGTTTAGTGTAGGAATTGGCTGGCTTAGTGCTGCATTGTGGAAATATTTATTTACCGGATAGAAACTAGTTAGAGATTCTTTACAGTTCAACTTTCGTGCAGTTTTAACATCTATAATATTCTGTAATAGCCTGCATTGGTCATTAACTTCAGTAATACACGCATTCAAGTGCCTGGCTGAAGAAAAAATCTAGGTACAGTTTTGCTGAAATTGGCTGGTTACCTTCTGTGATAGAAAGTTTGCCATGGAGTGTTTTTTTTCTGTTAAAGTCTGGTGGAAGGACATTAACACCTGTTAATAGTGGTCATTATTTGTTTGGTAGATTTTAAGTGACACTTTGAGAGTCCAACAATTTTGAAACTATTTCTCATCTAACTATTTTTTACACCGCTAATTGGTCGCTAGTACAGAAAATAGGATGAACATTTTATTTTGAAAAAAATGAATGGCAGAAGCAATCTGTAAATCCCTTTAACCCCAAAACATATGGTGTTCAATTGACATCTGGTCCGCAATATTTCTTAAATGTCTTTGCAATAACAATGAACTAATAGCCAGCAGCTAGTTTTTCCAAAATGGTTGTGTTTATATGTAACCACTTAGTTCTAGCTATTACTGATTTTCCTCCAAACGATTTGGGCAATTTCCTACAGCATTCTAAGGTTAAAATGTCTTTTCTCAAAGAATATGTGACTACATACATACATATATTTATTGTTGAATTTAAACTATTTGTAATTGTTTCCACAGGAGACATAGACTCACACCGTTTTTGTGTAATTTATTAGGAATGACTATTATTCACAAGTGTTTCTTCTTTAAAAACATCTGTGTATATAATTAGGAGGTATGCTGCTACATCTCTTAATCTGTAAAATTGTGTTTTTTCTTGCAAATGGATTGCTGGCCTGAAAGTAAACATTTATCTTGTAGCATCTTGTTTTATGCTGTAAAAGTATTTTTATTATAATTTTGTGATAAGTTATTGTTTCTGTCTCTGCCTTTTAACATTTGAATTTCTCACTGTGCCATGTTGTTGGCTTTTTTTAAAAAAAACATAATCTTTAACCCTTTGAAGAATAGATTTTATAAATTACTTGCTCAGCATAGGATAGGGGGAGTTTGTTTTTGTTTCTTTTGCTGGGAGAGAGTTTTAGGAAAAAACAAAATCACTTTACGAAGTTTCTTACATTTAAATCCTGTAGCCTAAAAAACCTTAGAAACATATAATTATGGGGATGTCAGTACCCACTCCCTGTAAAAATATGGGCATACTTTTGAAAGAGGGAGTTAACTGTGATGATTTTTTATGTATTTGTAAATAGATTTTGTAATAAGAATTAAAAATTAAATACAAAAGATGCTCTTTAAGTAATATTTGATGATGACAACAGTATCAGAACTCTCATGAGATGTCATTTTATCTGTGTTACATTAATTACAGGTAATAACATTTTATGCTCTTGTGACATCCTCGTAATTTATTGACCCACGAACAGGTGTGTCCCCTGTCCAAACATCTTCTTTAAGTGTTTTAATCTTATTTACTACAGAAGAAGGTTTTACGACTGCTGCAGCCCGTCAGTGGTCCATGTTTTAGGGTAGGAAACTTCTTGTATCTCCTACTTGAACCTATGCAGTCAGTCATCAGAATCACAGGTAATTACCTGGCCAGGAGGGAGGAAAGACAGATCCAAGATATATTTCAATATCTCACCCACATCTATCTATTATCCTCATTTGTAGCTGAGCTGTGGATTATCAGAAATGGCTGCTGCAGTTACATTCCTAATAACCGACTCATCCTGTTTTGTACTGATGAAATTTTTTAAAAAGGGGTAAATCAGTTTATTGTAAGGAGACATACAACCAAAGTGAGGAGGGTGATTTAGAGGGTAAAGTTAAATGTTAGTAATAAAATGTCCCAGTTAGTGTATCTGTATTTGATGAGAGACTTTCAGAATAGTGACAGCTCCACACATGGAAATGGCTACTTCCAATTCATTTCATTCCCATTAACCCTCTCATTCTCCCATTAGCTGACATCACGGGATTTCTCATTCAGTGTTTAACAGGGTCTTTGACATATTCAGCTAATAAGGGCTTTGGTTTAATGCAAGGTCTGTAAAATTAATAAATGGTGATATTTGATCACATGATAATAGGACTCTTTCCCTGTCTGCCGCTTATCGCATCACGTAACTCTTCCATGTGACCATTACATCATAAACACCCTTTCCAGACCACTTACCACCCTGCAATGAAGCATAGACTAGACCAGTAACGGAGACAGAATTGTCACGTGACCCGAGCTTTGAGTTGACGAAGAGTAGAAGGAAAACAAAACCATCTTCAATGTAAAGAGTCGTAGAGAGAAATCGTCAGAAATATCCTTAGTCCGGTTCGCTCGCTCTGTGTGTACACCGAGAGATTAGAAACTCGTTCCGTGTTTGAATAGTTTGGTAAATGTTTCTAAAATAAGGTTAGTAGCTTGATTTTAGTCTCCTCTGAGAGGACATTTTGTCGTCTGATGTTGATGTGTCGTTGATCATTTGTGACCAAACATGGCGCAGAGAGTCGAGCGACAAAGTTTCAGAACTGTTCAGCCACAAGTCCAAAGATAAGAGATGTTATTCCAGCTAAGGCAGCCGTCGGGAGTTTCTAGACTGGCAAACCCTCACTTTTCCTGCTCTGTGTCAGGCCCTCAAATTCTAACCTCCACAGGAAGTCGTGAGTGATAATCGCCAATGTTATAGTTTTCTAGGGCTCATCCATCTTAAAATGTTCTGTTCCACGAGGATGAGGGAGACAGAGGAGGTCACCATCTGCTTCAGACCGAGAGCAGAAGTGATTGTTGTGACCTGAGCTTCTTTCATCTGAAATAATTACCATATTCGGAATTTGTATCCACGGAAACTTTCTCGGTCTGTCTGTACCTCGGTATTCTAGCCACCTGGTTTATTACTGGTGCCGGTATTCTCTAATGTATCCTGTCATCATTGATGCCATCATTACAACAAGATCGCTGATCCCATGACCCCAGACACCAGACCCCTCCGGTCCCCGGGACCTCTGTGTGGGCCGAGGCGGTTCGTACAGGACGGACTCTCTTCCGTGTGAACGGACCTTTGTGTTTACAGCGAGTATTTGGCCGGGGCTGCCTGTCGACCCCTCCCACCTGCCGTTAATTCGCTATAAGCAGCCACGGCCCACATCAATAATTCGGTAGGTAAACAATAATAAAGTAAAGAAATAAATTACCCTGTTTGCGGGAGGAGTAGTTTCATGCAGTAGGTCTCGGTGCCGTTCACACCTCTGAACAGAGCTCACAGCTCCATCGTCTCGTCCACCTGATCCTAGGATTACGTCTGGTGTTTTCTCTATTGCAGCATCGGGTTACACGGAGTGGTGATGGATGAACCGTCCCGCATCTTCCTCTTCACGGAGATTAATGTAATTCTAAGAGATTGATGTAGGCACGAGTGTCGTACCTGACGGATACTGCAGGAGAAGTCGGACCAGGGATGTCTAAGGACCCTTATTCCTTACTCTTCTGTCTGCGCCCTCATCTCTCTCTCTCTCTGCCAAACCAGTTCTGGTCACCTGTCTGCTCTGCCTTTGGAGTTCAATGATGACTTCCTCTACTTGAGATTTCTATGAGTAAAGACAACAAACAGGTAATACGACCGACAGGTAAAGGTTCAATATTTACGTCCAAGAACCACAGAGTGTATTGGAGACACAGTAACCTGTTTTCTCTAGAACTTTGATCCTCCTCAGTGTTTGTGTGTAGAAGAAATTCTACTGCAGACCGAAGGAGGAGAGATGACTGCTGACAACCGAGCTGATGGATTAATGAGATTTATAGAATCACCGAGCTGAACAAAGACAGACCGACTGACCAGCTATTACTTATTTTAGATAAGAAACAATGAAAGAAGAGAGAAACACAAATTATTTACTACATTTTTATTGCATTAATTAAAGAGAAAAAATTGTTTAATTTGAGTCATTTAATTATTTTGCAAAGTTTACGAGAAAGTACACTAGGCTAAAAAATATGTGGCTGTTTATTTCTGGATACCTTTCTTCTCATTCATAACGGACACAGTGAACATCTCAGGTAAATCTGACTTTTATGTTGATCCGACTGATTCTCAATCAGTGACGGTTTATGTTCGTGTGGCTGCCGCAGAGGTGAGACTGATTATTAGTCGTGTAAGCAGGTTTAGTGGAAGCAGACCACCATTTGTTTCCAATAAATCAGTCGTCTTCCTCACTTCTGAGCTCTGATCATCATCATCATCATCATCATCATCATCATCATGATTTCTCACTATTGCACCACACATCTTTCATCGTCATCCTGTCCCGGGCCATATTTTGGTGCATCCACAGGTGTAAAATAGGATAATTAATTATTTTAAAATATTAATTCTTGTTTGGTGAAGGAGATCCATCAAGGGAGATCAACGGTGGTTCAGTGCCAATGGGATATCGTCAGGACCCCTGTTGTTACATACAGCGGCGCCTGCAGGTAAGCAATGATTTCAGAAATGTGTTGTCTGAATATCACCCGAATACCTTTAATTAGGTAAATTCCAGGTGTCACGTACGAAAGGTAACGAAGTAAAGTAACTTTCTGAACACGGGCGCTTACCTTTTTATCTACTAATCAAAGACCCTGACCCAGTCAGCCTGAGACGGGGAAATATTTCGGTCCTTGTTAATGTGACGATTTATCACACAGACTATCACTGTGTTAACGCTCGATATCACCACGACCCTTCAATACTGATAACAGGATGACTGGCCACCATCAGTGATTAGGTATCGATCTTTCTAGACTCCATGGAGATGGCTTAGAAGTTTGTGGGGGGAGATGGAGAAAATTAACCCTTACTGGGAATACCTGTAAATGTGCTGAGAATATTAAACTGATAACAAAGAATCGTAGGCATAAACATCAACCTCATTTTAGCCAACTGGAATATAGAAGTCTCATATCTATTCTCCTGGCAGAGTTACCTCCTCCTACTTCAGGGTTCTTCCCGCGGACTAATTTACGGAAGTCGAATCAAAGTTGACCCTCACACGTCTGAGTAAGTTGTTGTTATTTATTATTATTATTATTATATTATTATTATTATTATCGGCTGGACAGGGTTGGACAGGAAGGACCCCAGGTCCCGTTATTCCAGTCCCCACCCACGTGTCAGCCTGGACCCGATACATTTAAAGAGGAAGTCGGTCCCTGGACCCAGTCAATAGATCTGCCCGCTCGCTGCCGTCTGACAGGACATCAGTCCCCCGGTGGCCGGGAGGTCTGAGCTTGGAATACAATGACACTGAAGAACAGCGCAACAAAGACGACACCAGTTAGTAAATGTTTAGGGAAATAATGGGGTCATCATGTCGCAGACTTCTTGTCTCTCCACTGAATTTGTTATCACTGTTTTGGTATCTTAATGTTATTTAATACCAAACCGGATATTGTCTCAACGACTCGTTCCTTTACCGAAATCCTGGCTGTAAACACAAGGATCAGTTTACACCGAACAAAGTCAATCCAGGGTCGCCCCCTTCTTTATTTACATACTGCAGGTCTCCCCAGAACGATGTCGGTGGAGCCGGAGAGCTCACCCGACAATACCTCCCTCCCTCTTCATCTGCACCGCCCAAGCGAAGGTAACCGGATGAGGTCCCTTCTACCATCGACAATCAAACTCCCTTTTAAGGTGAAGGCTGTAACAGGCTACGTGGACTGATATCAGCCACGTTTATAGAACAGTTGTTGACGTAGACCAGTTGCCTTTTACGACTGTATTCGGACAGAATTAACGGAGATGTCTGTCTGCGACTTACATCTGGTCATCTTCTTAATCATCTACCTGTTTAACGGAAGATCGATAAGCGAAGAATCCCAGCTGAGAGTCGGTCAGAGACTCCTCCAGCTGGAAAAGGGTTTGAACGAAATGCGACAGGAACACAGAGAACAGCTGTCTGTTATCAGGCGGGAGCTGGAGGAGAAAAGTAGACAAATATTCAGGTTAAACACGGACTTGGAGACGTTTAAAAGATTAGCAAATAAGGGCAGCCAGGTGATGGACGATCTACATCAGGGACTGAGGACAAATCTGGTGGAGATGCTCCCAGATTACACATCTATAAGAGGCGGCCTAAACGGGACGTCTCTCCATCTAACGGAACTGGAGACAATCCAAGTTTGCTGGACCGTTTACAAAAGTCGGTATTAAATAACACCCACTGGATTAACCAACTCTACTACAGAGGGATTAAGGGCATTTATAACAGTATAGGGGAAGACGTTGAGATACTGTATGATCAGGCGGATGACCACAGTTCAAGATTATTGATCTGAATAATTCGATTTTAGAAAATAGGCGTAACCTGACGACACTTGCACGAAGAGTGGACTTGATTACAGGTAGATATCTACTTTATTATGCACCTAACTTTGCAAGTTAATCTTTGGAGCTCATTACCTGTGACAGGTATTGCCCAGTGTAGATCTCTTTGGTTGGTGACCTGTACTTATCAGTGCTCTGACTCTTTCCGATGTGAGGCTGTCGATGGATGCTGACAACAGATAGAAACTTTAATTTTTGAAAATTTTAGTTCTTCAATGGATTTTAACGTTATGAATGCACATCTATAGGTGTGAAATGGTTTGAGAAATATTAATATTACACTGACACCCACCTATCTTAATGTAGTCTGGGTGTCGGCTTGAAATTCACAATTCAGCCCTCAGGTCCATCTCTGTATCCAGGAATTTTAGAGTTATCCTACATTCAATGACCCCCCTGTATCTTTCTGTTTCTATCCTTTGAATAGCTTCAGCGCATAATTATTATTTTACCTGTAACATATTTTTAAAATCCCATCTGATTAATTAGCTGTAGATTGAATCTTTTAACTTCGTTTTTCAGAAATAGATTGTGGCCGACCGGCAGACACGTTCTTAACAGCACCCTGACGGCTGTAAACGGAACCACGTGGAGAAGCGAGGCCACCTACACATGTGACAAGGGACATAACTACGTGTCTGGAAGCAACGAGTCCTGGTGTTCAGGAAACGGGAAATGGACCAAAACCAGATATTTTCTGCCAACGTATCTATTCCTTTGTTTTCTTTACTTTGAATTCCAACCCTGAGTTTTTTGTATTTTCCTTTTGTTCTCTTATTACTTATTTATTTTCGTGCTGCCTTCATTTCCATTTACGGAACCAAAACCACAAAAAGTCTGCTTATGGACTTCGTCTCTCCATCATGTAATTAACAATTTAAATATTTTATCTGAACAGGAAAATAGTTGTGTTTAAAGTATTAATATGGCGATATTAAATGACTAAATTGAATTTCTTTTCTTAAACTTTACTTGATTTCACTTGAAGAAATTTATCACGCGACAATTTCCTCTCTTCTACAAAAGTAACATTCTACACACTGCACATCACTGGATCTCACTGTCTATACACAGCTTGGGAAGTTAAATATTTATCTATCCTGGAAATTAGTTTATTTCATTACTGTTTTATTATTAAATAATTTTCTCTCATTTTTATAAAGCAAGCTGCTGAAATTGAAGCCAACACGGATAAAAAATCATCAGTTATAACAAATGACATCTCTGTTTGGCCATAGTTGTATTGTAGTAATTTTCAAAATCTCTAAAAAATTACAAGCACCTGACTTAGGTCTTCTATCTTGTAACAGTAATTACGTCGAATAGTTTCACAGATTTTCATACTGAATTAAATATTTCCAAATAATTAATTGAATTTCAAAAGAAGAATGGCAGCGACGGCTCACTAAATTAAACAATAAAAATAAATTTAACGACAATTTGTAGTTGAGGGAAATTAAACTTAAAATAAGGTTCTTATAGGAGTCATTCATCAGATATTTCGGGTCTCATCGTACAAGAGGAGGAACTGTACAGAGAAAACAGTCTGCCTTTTCTAATGTCGATCAGTCAACACCACAAACTCGTAAATACTTTGATATTTTTATTCTGTTATTCTTCAAATGTAGCAGAATGTATTTTTAGACGAACCGATTTAATATAATCAATAGATTCTAGTATAAATATTATTCTGAAAATTTACTCTGAAATTATGGTTTACAGTGACGATTCTGCCACAATATTAGTTACAGGTCCAATTGATCATCATTTAATCACTTCATTGTTACTTTAATTGTTGACCTCCTTTTACCCCGTTATTGTTCTGTTGGTGAATAAACAGATCTACCTACGGTACTGATTGATTTGACAGATTGATTTTCACAAATATCTGAGGTCACAACTGATTGATTCCTTACTTTCATTTTCGTTCTGCAGTAATAGATTGCGGCCGACCGTCAGAGCACGTGCTCAATAGTACACTGGCGGCAGTGAACGGAACCACGTGGAGTAGCGAGGCCACCTACACCTGTGACAAGGGACATAAATACGTTTCGGGAAACAACAAATCCAGGTGTTCAGGAAACGGGAAATGGACCAAACCAGATATTTCCTGCCAATGTAGGTTTTGAATTTTTAAATAAATTGTGAATATTTCCTCCATTTCTCGTTTTGGATCTTTAACAGATTATTAATAATTAATTGACTATAACAATAATTAACATCGTAATTTAACTGATTTCCGAGATCTCTCCTGTGGATGCAGTTCTCCCAGTTTGAGGTGTGAAAGCTGTTATCTGTTCATAGTCTACATCTGACGAAATTCTGCTGGAGATCTTCATGATTTCCTCCTGTATTTAAGTGTCTGCTGCTACGGTGGAGAGAAACAGAAAAGGCTCCTTTATTTCTGTCGAGGTTTGTGTCCCTCAACTTTCTGGGGAATCGGCCCCGGGACATTTTACCTCTTATCTATTTAGGGGAAACCGGTGAGAATTCCAGCGGAAGGTCAGAGGTCGGGAACTGACGATACACAACATTGAGAAAACCTCGGGTCTTTGTTAACCAGTAATAATAATAATAATAATAATAATAATAATAATATAATAATAATAATAATAATATAATATTCTTTAGATATTTATATTTCATATTATTTTGTTTTCCCGTTGCCATGGTGACCTGCGGAGTCGGTGTCGCGCGCCAGGTTTCTACTTCCGGCTGCCGTTTGGCCTCACGTGCATTTTGTTTGAGAGGAAAAACAGAGCAACTTCAGAAAATAAGGGTCCAGATTCTCCCTTATCAGCAACTTTCGGCCCCTAAAGACGGCTGGGGAGTCGTCCACCCGGCTCCTCCTTCAGTTTCTCCAGAATTCTCTCCATCCATTTGTAACCCAAGTTCATCGTGAAGACGCAGACGATCATCGCGTGAATTTTCCCGCCTTTCAACTTTGACCCTTTGAGCTTCGATCGATAATTTATTATTATTATTATTATTATTATTATTATTATTATTATTATTATTATGTTATATTATTATTATTGTTGTTGTTGTTGTTGTTGTTGTTGTTATTATTATTATTATTATTATTATTATTATTATTATTTATTGTTATTATTATTGTTGTTGTTGTTGTTGTTGTTATTATTATTATTATTATCTATTATTGTTGATGTGATTATTATATTATGTTGGTGATCATCTTACTATTATTAATTATTATTATTGCCTGTTGTTGTTGTTGTTGTTGTTAATCGTTTCTCGATCTACCGACGGTGAACTGATTTATTGTGATCACTTGTTACGGCAGAATACCGCCGATCGATCGATCGATCAGTCTGTCAATAACCGATGATATTCGATCTGTTACAGACCGGGCTACAGGTTCAGCGACAGGGCTCAACTCTGGTACCGTGTGTACAGGGGTCAGTGGAGGTCGTGGACCTCAGCAGCCGAGACCTGCAGGGACGAGGGAGGGACCCTGATCTCCTTAAACTCTCCCCCCAGAAGAGAACTGGTCGACTCCCTCATCAGTGAACACGGAACAGGTGAGTGTAAGGAGACTGCTTCTTGTTGCTAGGATACCGCCTCAGGGTATCTGCTCTCCACTCCACCCACTTCACATGATTGACAGGTGAGAACGGGAATGGGCGGGGTCGGCGACATTTGTTTGCTGCCCCATGTAAACAAATGTCTGTTGTCATGGTAACAGTTGTTTTTCTTGTTTTCAGGGTCGTTCTGGGTCGGTTGTCGTAAGGAGGCAGGAAGATGGGTCTGGTCTGACGGTACAGAGGTGGACGGGACCAGATGGTGGCCGGGTGACCCTGACCCTGGGGACGGCTGTTGTTATCAGTATCGATCTCAGTTGTGGGGTCGGCCCTGTGATCGATCTCCCCGACCTTTTATTTGTGAGCTGCTGCCGTAGTCCGCCTCACAACCATCGTCCTGGTCTCCCCTCAGGACACAAACGGTCCCCTTGTTCTCCCCTTATTTACCCTGACCCCACAAAGACTAGGAAAAGGGAATAAATAATAAAGTGAGGTAACAATCGAGTCGTCGTCGTCGTTCTCTTTACATCTCCGTTGTTGTTATCGTCACGATGACGAGAGAACCTGGTCATCCTCCCTCGGTCGACACCGGAAGGGGCCAGTGGCTGGGGTCTGAGGGCACGTGCCCGTAAACAGGGGCCAGCTGTTCGGTGGGTGAACTGGTAGTTTTGACCGACTTCCGGGGACAGAAGATGTACAGCAGCTGATGTCTCCCTCCGTCCGACTGGAGGGGATATGGACCTGGGTAGAAATTAGGGCGGAAACCCCTAAATATCTGGCTGGGGACGTTCACCTTGTCACTGCTAATCTGCGGGGTCACGTGCGAGCGAGCTACACTAACCCCTCAGCAAAACTTCCTGATATCTGCCCCTTTATGATTGTACAGCCACATCCGTCTGTCGCCACCATGACAGGTAATAATCCAGGTGGTGTCACGTGGTCTAGGAGCTGACTTACAGCAGCCGTACAGGTGAGTTCTCCTCCTCCTGACAGTTTCGTCACATCTCGTTTACCTGGTGATTTCTACCTTTTAACCAAACCCTAATTTCTACCCTCCCCTTTATGTCCTCATTACAGGGATCCACGATTTCCCCTTTACTAGAAAATTAATTCGGCTAAATACAACGTTCATGGATCCCTAAAGACAGGAAGGGGCCACTCAGCTTTCTGTCCTCTCCTCTTTCTTCCTTTGTCTGTTTGTTAATTTCCCTCTTTTCCTGTATCTTTATGTCCTTTTTCTTCATCTTCCCCTCTTCCTTTCCTTATTTCTCTACTTTCTCTATTCCCCTTCTCATCTCCCTCCTTTTCTCTTCTTTTCCCTTTTCTTTCTTTCTTCTCTTTATTCCTCTCTCTCCTCCGTCTATGTTTTTCCCTTTCTCTCTACTTTCCCCTATTTTCCTCTCTTCCCCCTCCCCTAATCATCCATAACGTGTGAGACAGTGATGAAGTCGGCCCCTCTTACAAACTGACAGGTTTCCAGAATATTTCATCCCTAATTACTCTCTGTGTGGCTCACGGCTTTAAAACCTTGAAATAAGGACACAGGTGAGACAGTTTACCTCACCTGCCATTGAGAACGAAACAGCAGCACTTATTTTATAACCTCAAGTATATTAATTATCGGCTCTCGCTCGCAGGAGAGTTTACCTGACTGTTACAGGTGAGACAGGTATTCCAACTTGATTAGAATGAGAGAAACATTAGACACAGATAAAGGAAACGTTCTGAGAGAATCAGGACTGGAATACGACAAACCCCCCCCCCGTTTTACAGCAAATAAAGGAAATAGACGGCCCTTACCCACATCAGAAGCTCCTGCTGTCCTGTATATTAATGTGTATGCAGATATTACTGATTATTATCGACTTCTGCTGATCTGAAATATGTAATAAATCAGCTCCATGTTCAGACGGTCCTCAGCTTTCCTTCAATAAGTAGTAACCGTACCCTTCCTTCTACCCGTTACTGTCCGGGTGTCGCTTTCTCCCTGATCACAGAAACAAATGTTTGTTTATATTTCATTCCTTGTATTAAATAAACTTTTCCTATGAACGCCGAGGATAATTTCCGACTTCTCTTGTTTCTAGTACAGTTGGTTTTCGATGGCTCTTTATCATGCAGGGGAAATAACTCTGTGCAGAGTTCTCCTTCCTTACAGTGTCTGACAGTATAATGAACAACATGGAAACTGGTGAAAAGATAGCAACACTATTTGAATCTGCAAATCGATAAAACATATTGGTGATGAGATCATCGATAGTTCAAACATCACAAGCAGAAAGCTAATGGTACGGAAATTATTTCCATTTTCCTCTGTGAATAGTTGAATTATCTCTCCCTTCAAAATGTAGTCAACAAACAACAGTTAGGAAACAGAGCAACAAAACTGACGAGAGCTCACCTGTCTGGGATTGTTCCGTTTGTAATAGATATAAAAGATCCCATTAATTACAGGTAATAACAATTTTAATCATATGATATTCTCATAGTTTATCGACCCACGAACAGGTGTGTCCCCTATCCAAACATCATCTTCAAGTGTTTTAATCTTATTTACTTCAGAAGAAGGTTTTTACGACTGCTGCAGCCAGTCAGTGGTCCATGTTTTAAGGTAGGAAACTTCTTGTATCTCCTATTTGAACCTGTGCAATCAGTCATCAGAACCACACCTGCCCAGGTTGGAGAGACAGCTCCAAAGTCTTTTTTGAATATTTCACCCACATCTATCTGTTATCCTCATTTGTAGCTGAGCTGGGGATTATCAGAAATGGCTGCTACAATCATCCGGCTTTGTACTGATGAAAGTTTTTAAAAAAGGGTAAATCAGTTTATTGTAAGGAGATATATAACTACATTGAGGAGGTTGATTTAGAGGGTAAATTTAAATGTTAGTAATAAAATGTCCCATTTAGTGTATCTGTATTTGATGGTACACTTTCAGAATAGTGACAGCTCCACACATGGAAATGGCTACTTCCAATTATTTCATTCCCATTAACCCTCTCATTCTCCCATTAGCTGACATCGAGGGATTTCTCATTCAGTATTAATGGTGTCTTTTGACATATGTATTCTGCTAATAAGGGCTTTGGTTTAATGCAAGGTCTGCAAAAAATAATAACTGGTGATATTTGATTGTATGTTAATAGGACTCTTTCCCTGTCTGCCTCTTATTTCATCAGCTAACTTATCCAGATAACCATTACACCATAAACTCCCTTTTCAATCCACTTACCAGCCAGGACAAGTAGGGGCTCTGATCTGGACCCTTACCATGTGGAGTAAGAATTTACTTTACACCTGGCTTCCTCACCAGCCACAGGGAAGATGGAAACTGACTTGTTGTTGGATCGATCCCTACCTGCTCAACTGGTAGTTTTAACAAAAGCAAATTAACAGTCATTGTATGAATTTTAAACTGGTTTTCCATTCTTTCTCTTTGTTTATCTTCTTTGCATTCAACTGTAATTCTTACTGCCCTGATTTTAACCATTTATTATTTAAAGTTATTAATATATAACTAACCCTCATCTCTCTCTCTCTTTTATTTAATTGCCTAATGTGCAGATAGCTGTTTCCCTGAATGTTCCATAAACAAATCATAATTCTTCACTTCATCATAAATTAAACAATATTAAATGTACTCTAAATAGAATTTCAATATCACATAATTTATTATTTATTTTTAATAAAATTAATTTGAAAATGAAAGAAATACTGCTGAAAGTTAGCAGAAGAATATAAGTAGGACATTAATTACAGAAACTCAGAAGAATTTAAACAATCTGAGAGCACATTGTTCAGTCTGCAGAGACTGGACATGAAGGAAAATCCTGTTTAATCTGGAACAATTCACATTACTGTCAAAATATGAGTAGGGTTAATCCTCTCTTTGATTCAGCCCCATCTGCTCTGTTATTTAGTACTTTAATAGGCACATTTAACAGAGTATGATATTTTCTGCTGCACTTCTTTAATAACCAATCTGACCTGGAATGATCAGCTGGTCACCAAGAGCCTTAAAGTCTAACATTTCTCAGTAGTTGTCTGCCCTTTGCTGCACCTTATTCTCTGGAATGCACTGATGGACACAGAAAAGGACTTTCATAATACAAAGATGAAATATCTTTAAAATCCTCCTGCTCCATGAATTTCCCTAGACAAAGTATTAGAGAATTATAATAGTATTAACACTGTTATAGTTATTGATAACATTATTGAAATGTATACAATTTGACAAAATTTAAACTTATTTACAAAATTCAGTTATAAAGTTGTTTTTGGAAAATAAATGCATTTCCACGATCATCAGCCATCAGTATTTGTAAAGTTGCTTTTCAGTCGTTTGAAGCTCATGAAGGTCTTAATGTTGTTGATATATTTCAGTTAATTCAGTCTTCAGTACTGTACAGAGATTAAATTTGTACGTTTTAATTATTCATACCTTAAACCTTGTTTTATTTAATATACAATCACTAATAATAGTAATTAGCACTTAACAGTACTCATGCCATCTGTTCCCTTTAATTGTCAGAATGTTGTCTTTAATAATTTCAAGTTAATAATTGTAGAAAACAAAGATCAATCATAATAAAGACAACTTAGTGAGTTACTGGCTTCAACTATTTTATATAATATTATATTTTACTAACAAATACCTTTCTTCAACATGTACACTCATAAATACCTAGATATAGTATTTCCTGTAGGTAGGTAACTGACAGAATAGTTACTATAGTTTACTTCATAGAAGTCATCTGCAGTTGTTTATGTCTGTAGTCGTCACCTCTATGATCGATTCAGGCTCCAGTCTGGCTGTCAGAGGGACATCATCGGCAGCAACATCTTCAGTCACAAAGGGCAGTGATGTAAGATTATCTTCATATATGTAAATACTTCTAACACCTTTTATGGAAAAGTAATTCATAGATATTTTGGTTTCCTGAGAATATTAGCAGAGCGAAGGGGTTTGAATAATTGACTTTGGTCAGTGGCAGATAGGTTCAGGGTCAGCAGAACTTTCCTGCCCACCCAGGTCTCCTACCCTGCCAGACGACATCAGCAGATCAGTTCCGTCATCATTCATTCTTCTATTTCTATAAATCTCTATTTTCTGACGATTTTACAAATGTTTTTTAATCTTCAGCCTCCTCCCCGGATGATTAGTTTAATTCAGCCTCACATATCACTTATTGGTGTAAATGCAGGAGGGCAGATCGAGTCCCTCCATCTCTTTATCAAAATAAATCTTTGGTTTGTTTTTCTATTCTGTTTCACAAATAAAACTGAGGAAAGTCGCTTTTAATATTAATTGTTCCACCATTTGAGATAACACCAAAGATTACCTTTCTCTGTTAGTTCCTGTCAGTCTGCAGACCTTTGCTGACAGCAGGAATTTGTTTTCTGTAAATTGATAGAAATCTGTGTAATTTCCCTACAGGATAATTTTGGTAATAAACAGAATGGAATCTTCAGCTGTAGGAGACACAGGATAAAATAGGCTTAAGTTATGAAATTATGTGGGTAAATTGTAACCTCTCCATGGGTGTATTTCTTGATACATACCTGACACACACACAGATTAGTTAAGATAATGGCTACTTTGTTTTTTGTGCTTGCACGCCACTCACCCATTATTCCGCGAACCTGAATTTACTATGTTGTATATGAAAATTGGTCATAGTTTTCTTGTGCTGATTTGACGTGGCAAATTTGACTGCTCGCTTTCTCAAGGTCAAGGTAGAATCTGCCTGCAGGTGGCGCTGGGACTGTGACTAATTTTGAATCTGAAATGGCAGCCTAAGATATCCACCAACTATCACTTTGTTGAATATTTTATGGCAGCTTCTGGCTGGGCAAAAGGAAACGGACTAAACCAGATATTTCCTGTCAACGTATCTATAAAACTTGAGACTGTCAATTCTTTGCATATTTATTGATTTAATTATTATTTAATTAGTATCGTTATCTGACAGGTAAACTTATGGACATGTACAACTGTTAATTACTTATTTATTTATTTAGTATTTTCATAGCAAACTGAAGAAAATTTGTTTGAAAATAAACTTGTGTATATTGATTTTAATTTACTAATTTTATTCTTAAACATTAGTTGACTGAACTACGTAGAATGTAACAACACATCAGTAGAACTGGTTATAAATAAACAGAATAGAAAAGTTAAATTTCTACTTATTCTAAATTTAATGCATTCTATTATTTGGCATTTAAAAAGCGACCTGGCGAAATTCGAGCCCGAACAGCTAAAAAAACTGAAACATCAATCAGCATTTACAATTTACAACTGAGGTTTTCCTTAATAATATCGTAATAATTTCTGACAAAGAGCGGGCACCTGACTTTGGTCGTCTATCGTATTAGAGGAATTGAGTCGAATATTATCAGCAAATTTGCTAATCGAGGAATCGAGTATTGGCCGAATATTTCCCAATCATTAACTCAACCTTTTAATGGACGGATAGCGGAGAAGGTGAATGGAATTAAATGGATTTGTACTAGAAATACGATTTTGTGAATCTACAGGTAAGCTTCATTAAACTTTAAATAAACATTTTATAAAAGGGAGATGATCAATGGTTCTGCTGTCATCGCAGAAGCAGAAGAAATGGCAGAGAATATGATTTGTCTTTTGCAAGTCGATCAGTTAACAACTCGGATACTTTGTAATTTCTATTTCGTTGAGCTGAAGATGAAATAGAATGAATCTTTGAACAGAGAAATTATAATGTACAGATTTTAGTATAAATACCACTGAGAATAGTTATTACTACAATATATTATACTGGTTTGACAGTCTGATTTATCAAGATATTTAAACCCTTATCTGATTGATTTATTGCTGATCGAACTTTTCAACTTCGCTCTACAGTAATAGATTGCGGCCGACTGTCAGAACACGTGCTTTATAGTACTCTGACGGCTGTGAACGGAACCATGTTGTGTGTGAGGCCACCGACACCTGTGACAAGGGACATAACTACATGTTAGGAACCAACAAATCCCTTTGTACCAAGAACGGACATTGGTCTGGTCCAGATATATCTTGTGGATGTTTGTTGTTCTCTGTTATAAATTTGAAAAGTTGTCACACCTGTCTCATTTATTCATCTTAGACATTTATTGTTTTCAGGTGAGTCTTGGGTCGGCTGTCGTCAGAAGGGTGGACGTTGGGTGTGGATGCATGGATGGACGGAGGTGGACAGGACCAACAGGTGGCCCTTGGGATGACTGTTGTTACCAACATCGACCTAAGTTCGGGTTATCCCTGTCGTTATCCCCGATATTTTATTGGTGAACTGCTACAGGAGTCCGCCTCGTTCAGGATGATAAATGTCCCCTTGATCGCCCCTTAATTACCCTGACTCCACAACGGCCTGGTAAATGGGGAAGAAACAGACATAAAGTGAGATAATAACTGGTTTTTCGTCGTCTTCCCTGTTGTTCTCTTTAGATTTCTCTTGTTGTTATCGTAACGATGACGTCATAACGTGGTCATTACCCCTCGAGGAGACAATGGAAGAAGGGGCTTGGGTTTATCAGCACGTGCCTATAACAAGGGTGCATTACACAATTCAGGTTTTCAGTGGAATGTTAGACAATTTCAGTTTCCAAATCAGCCCCCTTTTCATAAATATCTTAAATTTTATCGACATATGGCCCCTAAACGCTCCCTTTCCTCTCTTCACTAATGCGGTAGTTACGGAGAAGGTCCCTGTTGCTGTCTCTGTGATGCAGTTACCATAGTAGCTTTGAACATTCCCCGGAGAAGGATGACGAGTTGGCTCATTACATCAGCGTCCTTACGGATGATCACGTGCAGTAATACTGCGATCACGGGAGCCTAATTGACCCTGGCAGGTGCGCAGATTTCCCTGTGCCTCCGTGAACTTCAAATGAGATCGTCACGTGTTCTGTCATCTCGCAGCTCCACCACTTATGAGACCTCGCCAATGTCATCGATATTTGAAAATACGGTATCGAACTGATCATTTTGCTGGAAATGATTTAGAACTTCACCTAGAAATAGGAGGAGAACATCAGTTATGTCCCTCAGCAAAAATTTCCTAGTCCTCTCTCTCTCTCTCTCTCTCTCTCTCTCTTCCTCTCCTCTCTCTCTCTCTCTCTCCGCCCAATCATTTCTTTCTCTCCTTCTCCTGTCTCTTTCTTTCTCTCCTCTTTCAAAAAAAGATTAGGGCGGAATTCACTCATTTGATGTTTGTATGCAAACAGATTCTCGGATGTTTCCTCCTCCGACTCTTCCCCGTCTGTCTTTCCTCTATCTAAGTTATTAACATGTTTAGTACTTTTAATACACAGAGGGCAAAAGTGAATTTTGAAACATTTCAATAACCGCTAAATAAATGAAGATGGCGTGGTAGTACGAAGGTCAAGGCCATGAACCGCCATGGTCAAGCATTCGAGATTGAATCTCCTTTGGGATCGCCCTGATGTAGCTTCTCTACGGCATTGTTTGTTCTGCCATTAGCCGCTTGGATTACTCCGGCTTCCTCCCACATCGAGATATGCAGATTTCTAGTGAGGACTGAAGGGGTAGTTCTGGGGCCTGCTCCATTTATTCAGTTCCCGAGGATAACCACAGCAGTAAAACTGGCAAAATTAGAAAATGGCAGCAGTCAGATAGAAACCGGAAATCCGTCTGGAATCGGGGTAATGGCCCCTGTCTGCTGTCGTCACGATTTCCGGTCCTGCAGTTCACCGTTATCAGTAAAAGGTGGCAGCACAGATTCCGCTGATCGTTACGTAAACCTGTAATGTTCTGTTCGGCAGGAAGCCAACGTCGGCGGATATACCGGAAGTAGTCGGCCTGTCACGTGATTGGGGGTTTACCGGCCACCACTGGATTTTTTAGTTGGTGACGAAGGGATGAAGAAAATAAATGGAAAATATTAAATATTTATTCGGAAAACTATTACATATCATTCGGAAAGTAACAGGTAACAGAGAATATGAGATAACGGTTTAATGAAGCATCTATATCTCTCTCTGTCTGTTTGTATATTCGTTTTTAAAGCCGGGGTCTGTAAAATACTGCAGCAGATACCACACCTGACCGGGTTTGTGTTCATGCCCGAGTGAACCTCCCTAAGACCTTTTATTTCCCGCCAATATCTCCCCTCATATTTCGGAAAATAATGCAAAATGATGAATGTTTCGGATTGTACTGGGAAAATGTATAAGTGTGGAGCACAGGAAAGAAGGGAGCTGAAGAATTAGGGAGCAGAATGAGAGGCATAACGTCTGGGAAACACGCGGGAAGTAGTGCGAATCCGTAAACCCTTTCACGGCCGATAGCTGATGTACCCAGATCTGAGTAAGCGGAGTCTGCGCAGTTAGAGCCGTCTATGGTCCGAGACGAAAATCCATCTGACGGACTGGACATCGGTGATCTTACTGTTGGACAGATTACCAGTGAGCCTCTAGGAGAATAGGTCTAACAGGGGCACACGGCCTTGCCAAAGGTATTTCCAGAAGATTCTCAGATGCAAGTATTTCCCTGTGGTACCTTTAAATACATAAATCACAACGGTGAGATCGGTTGGTACGGAGCGTGGAGAGAAACAAGCATTACTCGGTCTTCCTTGTCCCCTTTTCATCAAGCACGTGTAGGGCGATGTTACAGCGTCAGGGTTAGTAAGTGGAAATGGACGGCCTGCCACGGGAAGATGTGATGGAGAACCAGAACGGGAAGGGAGTGGTGATCAGCACGGACTGAATTATTTGTGTGTGTGTGTGTACATATGGCTCTAATCATGGTCATACTTCATGTCCTCAATCATAAAAGGAATAAGCGACGAATATACAATAAATACCTAGCAATTAGCTTGTTAATGAAAAGTTAACACCTGAGTGTAGCAGACTAATTAGATGTCAAAAGAGACATTTAGAACAAATTTTTAGCGGTTTTTTTTAGATATAGAGATCAACAGGCAGGAATTTTTTCGAACTCATATAAGGAATGCACTTTTGATTTCTCGGTAAAAGTGTTTACTCACCGGTTTCTACTTCCTTTTCTTAGCAAAATATTCTTGGCAAAAATTACACAGTGAAGAAACACTCCATAATTCCTAGTTGTGAGAATTCCTTATTAACCTTGTACTTATGAGCCACAGTGTAACCTGACTAAACAACCAGAAGAGGAAGAGAATTAAGATTTTGATGGATGAGCAGAGTGGTAAACCAAGAACAATATATGAAAACCATCTGAGAGATTGGTTTGGACATAGCAGCCAGCCAATACGTGCAGGGCGGGCGGGATATTTTCTGGAGGGCGCTAAGACACAACAGGGGCACTCCGCAACTTTGGCAGAGAGGGAAAGGAAAAGGTTCTGAACTTGTACAATTAAAACATTGGATAAAAATACAGAATTCTAAAAAAATATTTTTAAAAAGTTATTGCAAACTTTAATTTATGAGTTTTATGTCATACGGTAGATAATGTCGTAGATTTTGTTTGCAATGCTGTTGAGCCTGAATGATATTCAATGAAATCAATATAAAAATAACTGTGGCCTGTTATTCATTGATTTTATGGCAGCAAAATGAGATATTAAAGGTTGCATATACATGTGGAAGTAGGTTGCTCTAACTCCTGAACACCTACCCCTCACCCTTGGCTACGCACTTGTGTACAGGAGATACACGTGCGTTTGCTACCAACAAAATAACATGGAAAGAAGAATATGGGAGAAACTTCCTTAGGGATCTGTAACTTCTGTGACTCAGAAAGCATAAGAGAGAGAGAATTTTGTTTAGATGTCTGAACCTTTCCATCTTGTAGCTTGACAGATGATGTACTTGATTCAGACATGGAATACTCCAAGGAGATTGATCAGACAAATCAAATTGTTCTTTTTCTTAGATTTAATTATAAAATACATTTTTTGTGTGTGTGTGATGTATGATTGATTGTGTGTATAATGGGAGTGGAAATGATGTGTAATCAGTTCTAGGGCCATTTGTGGCCGAAGCCGTGATCAGCTTACCCCACCAGGCTGCCAGCAATACATCCACTGTTCAGTGTTAAATAAGGTATTTTGCAGTACAGAATGTGCCTTGATCTTTTGTTTTCTCTCTCTTCAGTTAAACACTTACAAAATCTCAATTTTTTGGATACTGAGTGTCCAAAATCTTGATGTAACATACACAATTCTGTTTTTGTGATCAGTTTTATACAGCGTAGCATAATACACAGAAAAGTTTAAATAGTTTGTAATGAAATTAGTTCTCAGTATTGACTCTGAATTGTTCAGCTCCCTACTGGCTGTGGCATCAGTAGCACTTGACATGAAGTAAACCTTATATTTTGAGTTGGAATAAAATACGTTGGTTTATTTTTAAATGATCTCTGAAATTGTATTCATTTTTATGAAATTAAATAAAAATTAGTGATTTTGTGTGTAAAATGAAATTTAATTTAACAATTTATAAATCTAGTTATACTGATTGAAGAAGCATTAATATTTAGCTAAACCTACCTCTCTAGATTTTTATATAGTTGCATTTATTTTTTAGCTGTGGAAATAGTTTATTCTATTTTCATGAAGTTATGGCAATTATCTTATTTTAAAAACTGTATTAATTTTGAAACATTACAGGTGATTAATATTTTTGTAATTTTAAAATAATGATTAGCAAAATTTTAATGTCTGCGCTAGTCAGGCATTTAGCCAGAGGCACAACCGTGAACAAGCACTTCATAAACTCTTTTAAATAAATTTCTATCTCAGCAAAGAAACTATTTATTATTTTAAGACATGGAAACCATTTCGTCTTCCCTCTAAAACCAGTTTCATCTTCACATTTTTTATTTATTTCTCAGTATACCATGTGCATCAAGTGCTGGAATTCATTGGAGACTGGGGAGAATATATTATTTCAATAAAGGATTTCAATATCAGCAGGAGCTCAGGATATGTTTCTAGACTTAAATAAGGTAGACTGCTGAACCTAATTTTTCGGATTAGGCACCTAATCAGAGGTTTTGAACATATTTAAGGGTTTTTAACATGGGCAGGCAGTCATTCTTTTAGCTATCTACAAATACTAAGGCCATAATATAAAATGGTTATTTCGATGTTGGGAAAAGGGAACTATGAATACAATGTTAAATATGAAGAATAAATTACCAGCTGTACTTGTTGATACTGATAATATAATATAGCTTTAAAAAATATATGGGTGGTCTCATGGTTGCATTACTGGATTTCCATAGTTCAGATTCCATTCAGGACTGGCTCAGTTAGGTGTACTCCCATAACATGGTTTCTCCTTGCTCTTCATCAGCCAGATGAGTGAGTTTCCCTGAAGAGTTCTTACAGGGCATTCTGGGTATATGGTGGAGGTATACCTAAATAACCTGCTTGGTTACCAGGGCTGATCCCCACACCTTTCCCTTTAAGACTTTTTGCTCTGAGATATCCCTAGACCCTAAAATGTCAGACCAGAGTTTTCCAAATAAAATACATTTGTACAGCTGACCAGCCTAGATTGTACAGATAGCGAAGACCCTGTTCATTCAGAGAGGAGTGACATTTCTGTTAGTGCCATACCTGGGATTTTGACGTTCTCTGTTTATTAGAAATTGTGAACAGATTGATTTAATTAACCCGAGACCCTATCAGACACCTGGGCACTAAAGAATAATTTCAAAATAAATTTAAAATACTAAAAAATGTATTAAGAAAACACACAAAATTTAAACAAGTTTTTTTTTTTAAATAGTTTACCAGGCTTTCATGCTGACAGATTTTCATGATATAAATTGTTCTGTTCTGTTGTGGACCGACTTGTGCTTAACTGGTTTGCAGATTTAAATCTTGTTCATATACTGCTAAACATGCACTTACCTCAATCAAATTTAGTTGTCTTTAATAACAAAGGTAGGCTGGAATAATTCTGCCTTAACCTTGATGTTTGGTTTAACTTTTCAACTGATAAAGAAGGTGGCATAACTTTGTGATTTTAAATTCCAAAAGAGAGTTTTTACATTGGAAATCTTTCTGAAAATTTATATATATAAAGATATTTCAACAAAAAAATTGAAGTTTACATTAAACAAATTACTATATTATTAACATTTAGATTTTGTAAATTATTTCCACACTCCAAACAAATTGGTTTATTACATAAATAATCCTAAACAGTTAAAATAAATTACCTCCCCTGCATGTTTTTTTATTATGCAAAATGTTTATGGTTGATACTATTTTGTTTCTTTAATAATGAGTTAACTTTCATGCTTAATTTATGTATACTGTTCAAATAAATGATGAAATAGTGTTTTTGCCTATATTCTGTTGTATCCAAGTAGTGTAATTTCAGAAGTAACATAATATAAAATGCCCATCATTTGTGCTTCAGAGTTCACATCCAAATTGTGAGCTCTAATTACCGCTTGAATATGCATATGTATTTTGTTTCACTATTTTTAATAATCTGAGCTTTCTGATGGCTGATTTTTGTGTTTTTTTTGCTTGTTGACTTCTGAGCTGAAGAACTGCAGGGCTCCTAGAATTTTTTCTTTCACTCATTTAATTATCGTGCATGTAGTTCATCTGCCACACCCTAATATTCAGACCAATATCACTATTGGTAGATTACAGGCAGGCACTTGTACACATCTGTAGCTTTAGGAGGGCACAGGTCATTCATCATGAGACTGGGTTTGTTTCATCAGCAAAGAGATCTATCTTGAGACAAGGCACATAGAGGTAACAATACCTTGCAAGATTGGTCTATTTAGGTTCAACCTTTCCAAAATCACTTTACAATGGCAAGTTTTACTACCAACAATGTTCCTTGACTATAGATCAAATATTTGCAACCAACTATGGGAAACTGGACTCCAAGTTCAGTGACCTGTTTAAGACGCCATCTTAATGCAGGCACATAGAAGGTCAGCACTTTTCACAGTTAACTTATAATTTTTTCTTTGAAGACCTAGGCAAGGATGCCATATATTTGCCATACAAACTTCGTGCAGATCACTGGAAACTTGATAATTATTTGTACAGGGCTCCAATGCCATTCAATTTCTTTTGTGAATGTAGACCGAGGACTGCAAAATAATGCTTATCTACATTCTGTAAGAATAGCACCACCAAGCAAACAACATCCAAGTTCCGCTTTGGCTATCAGGATCATCTTCTGACCTTTCTTTCAATGAACACTTGTGAAGCAGCTGGAGAAGTGCTACAGGAAGAGCACCAGAACATTCCCCCAAAATGCTAAATCTGTTCAAATGTGCACAAGTAAATTGTCAGCCTAAGTAAGTTGAATCTTTCAGAAAAATAAGCTCATAATCAAGTGAATACATTTTTGTTCATTTAACTTTCTTATTTGAAATACAAATTGCCAAAATAAATTTGTGCATTATTTATTTTGAACATTGTATAATAATTTACCCTTAATAGTTAATGACTGCAGTTTGCTACACTTGTTTTTGATGTTTTCTTTTGTTTTACTTGAATGATTGAAAATGTTCAGCAATGGAGAAAGAATAGCCTAAGTTCCGCATGCAGATTGAAACAATTTAAGATTATGTTCTTCTACACCGCTTTAAAATCTTTAAATTAATTATTTTGTTAAATGCCATTTACTCAATTAGACAATAGCACTGCCAGAGAGTTGGTGAAGTTTTTGCTTAGTTTATAATTAGTAATTAATTAATTGGGCAGTACAGTGCTGTGTTGAAGGACTGGCTTCCCAGTTTGTCATACCTCTTGCTTTCTTGCTCTTTCTCACCAGTCAGCCATTTAGGTTTCCACTCTCATGAATAAATTAGGGGTTCTAGTAGGAATTTTCTGTGTACTAGGCATGTGACTGACCTCCGAACCCTGTTCTCCTCCACTTGGTTTAGCAAATGCCTCTTTAGTGGTTGCCTTATGCGCTTATGTCGGTGCATTGGTTTGAAGAGAAGAACGAGGAGAATAGCAATTATTCTTTGTTGTTTTTAATTTTTGGCGAGTAAGTTAAATAATTAAGTATTTTATTTTAAAAAATAAATTTTGAAATTACCCAGTACTTGGCTATTATTAGGTATGCACAGGTATCCTATTAATTCTTTTTTAAATCAGAAGCCAATCAAGCTATTTATAATGTAATCATTGTTGTAAGTTAGTCTTTAGAAATGTAAAGGATACAAAGAGAAACATGTATAAACATAGCTACATTACTGAACAGCCAAATATCTAATAGCAGATAAACATGGCGTCAAAGTCGGTATTGTCTTTTCTTTATCTTTGTCTTGATAATATTAACAGTAAGGAATGCAGAACTGTATGTACTTTTAACATGTATTGCTGCTGTTTATGACATGGTTTCACTGCTAAAATTTATCATCATAAATCTTCTAATGTTAACAAATAATTAAATACGTTCATAGTACACTTTGGAGATTGCCATCATTGTTTTTGAGATCTTCTGAAGCGAGAGAAAACAAGTGATGTCAGAACTCAAGAGGAAAACCAGGGAGCACGCCATCTTGCAGAACTGTCAAATTCCACTCAGAATTATGCACAATTACGACGTGATGCACTAAAAGGTAGTTTGTGATCACCTTGGCAGGTGAGCTATGGTGATGGTCGGTGCTAATTTGAAAATGTTGAATATTTCCTCTTTTGTTAATTAGGTGAAGTAACACTGGTCAACAAATTTTTATTTTTTTTCTTTGGCAGACCATCTAGGAGTGTTTTCTGGGGTTTTGAAGGTCGCTGATTACGAATATACATTGGTTTTGTCTGATTGGCTCTAGTTTAGAAGATATTGATAGCCTCAAATAAGCCTAAACTGCTAAAATCTCCCTGAAATACTTCAATATAGAAGCAGTAAATAATAATTTTCTGATATTATTGAATCATTATAACATACTATAGGACAAGGGAAGGCAGCTTGCTTCGTTTCTTTTCTAAAGAAGATGACCTGATCTTTTGTAATGACGTTTCTGCACTTCTTAACTGCATGGGGATCTCGTCATATGACCCAGCAGATTGGCGTCTCTTATAGATAGCTCGAAAGCAAGTCTAAAAGTTGTACTTTTGCATAATGGCAATAAGTTTGCTCCTGTACCACTTGGCCATTCTACCAAGATGAAAGAAGAGTATGATGGTATCCAATTTGTTCTTGAAAAGCTAAATTACAACACTCATAAATGGCTGATTTGTGTGGACTTGAAAATGGTGAATTTTCTGCTTGGTCAGCAAAGTGGGTACACAAAGTATCCCTGCTTTCTTTGTTTGTGGGATAGCAGAGCAAGAATCCAGCACTGGAGAAGGGAGAACTGGCCAGAACGAGAGAAAGTCTCGAAGTCGGCACAGCCAACGTCATCAATGAGCCTTTGGTACCCAGGGATAGAATCATCTTCCCTCCATTGCACATAAAACTAGGGCTCATGAAGCAGTTTGTTAAGGCGTTGAACAAAGATGGGGATTGCTTCAAGTACATATGCAGGCAATTTCCAGGTCTTTCCATCGAAAAAGCTAAAGGTGGCATCTTCGATGGACCTCAGATTCGAACGCTCATGAGGGATTCTGACTTCACTAATCATATGAACATGGTTGAGTTAAATGCTTGGGTGTCCTTCACAGATGTAGTGACAAACTTTTTGGGAAATCACAAAGCTGACAATTACAAGCAATTGGTCCGTAAGATGCTTACTGCATACGAAAAACTAGGGGCAAATGTGAGCATCAAAGTTCATTTCTTGTTTAGCCACCTCGACAGATTTCCTGGTAATCTTGGTGATTACAGTGAGGAGCAAGGAGAGAGATTCCATCAAGACATCAAAACAATGGAAGAGAGGTATCAAGGCAAATGGGATGAGCACATGATGGCAGACTACTGCTGGAACCTTTTGAGAGACTGCCCGAAAGTTGCTCACAAGCGAAAATCGTATATAAACGTCAATTTCACTTTTGTGAATAAAATATTGTTTTTGTGTGTTCATTGTAACTAAGAATCTAGTGTATAATAATGCTTTGCATTAATTTATGATATATAACTGATTATGTAAATGTTTTTTTCCCTTGGAGAATTAAAATTCAGCAAATTTTTAGCAAATTTTTGTATATTCTCGAAATATATGAAAAGTGTTCATTTATTAATAAATGAAATGATGTTATATCTAACTTAACTTGTTAGATTGAGATTTTACACTGTCTTTGTGGTTTTGGATTATCATAAAAATCAATATCTGACATTTTTGCACTATTTAGCCGTTTTTTGTACGTTTAGTTATGGTCGCGAATGGGTGATTTCAGACGAACGACCCCCCTGTGATATCTCCAAAACTAGAGCCAACTTGAAAAAACAAATGTCAGATTCGGATTCAGCGCCCTTGAAAACCCCAGAAACCAGTCTCACTTTTCCTGCCAAAAATATTGTGTTGACCAGTGTTAATCTTCTAAAGTTTTTGTTATAGTCAATTTTTTAAACAGACTTGGTATAGTTTGTATTTTGTTTTACTTGATACAACTAATAAAAATGCATTTCTCATACGTTTTACTTACAGCAAAAATTTACAAAGAGAAGAAAATATTTATCTTTAAGAAACTAGTGAGTGGAAACTGTAAGAATCTGCTTTTAAAATCCTAGGAAATTTAATTAAGTTTTAGTACCTATTCTGCTTTAGTTAATGTTTTATGTATTATTTACAACTAATCCTCCGTTTTTTTTGGTTGTTACTGCTGTTAAATCCAACATATTTTGAGTCTTTTTTTAAAAAATCCTTCGATCTTTTGCAGAAAATGTGTGTCAGGTTATTCTGAAATGTAGCCAGCACAGAAGCGACATATGTTTATTTTGCTTTTGTTTTTCTAAATAACTAAACCCACCTTACTGTTATTAATTCAATTTCCTTCTCTGTAGATTTAGCAAGCTTCTGTTAATATTTCTCTTCTTTTCTTCTCTGTAGTCAACTACTAAAATTTGAAACTTTTCCAAATTGATAGCATGCGGTTTGCAAGGAAGCAGATAACTTAATTCTGTTTACCCCCAGACCAAGGATGTTCACTGCTGCGGGTGACTTCATTCTTTAACTCTGAGCACCATGTTTCGTGGCAGTGAGCGAAGCTGTTGACGGATACCATACTTACATAATAGTAAATACCTGCAGTTATATTAACTGTCAGAAAAGGAATTACTCTCCTTATTTCTTCTTTCACTCTTATTGGCGGTTCATAAACCAGCCTTCTATAATTTAAACATATTCATAAGTCTGTTATTACTATGTTGAAAATCATTCATGAATATTCTTGGATTCCTTTATCCCAATTATTAATATTCATTGTTGGCCAAAACTATTTCATTACCGTGTTTGTAAACATGCATTTTGACATAATAAAGCCAATTAAGCACAGTGTTGATGTTCATATGACCTCTGTAAAGTAGGTAGTAATTACTCAGAAAAGATCAGCGGTAGAGTATAAGTATAAGCTGCCAACATTTTTCAGTATGGTTTCTTTAAAGAATATTATTTTAACGGTGTTCATGCCAGGAAAACACAGAACTAACATTCAAATGCTACATGCTCTGGTAGAATTCATGGAAAGTCATGAGTTCCAAGTTGAGGTTACAGATGTAAACATTGACTTTGAATTATCAGTTCGCAATGCTTTTGTGCATGTTTTTGGAAATGATATTCAAGTAAATTACTGCCTTTTCCATTACACAATTACCAGAGGTGGCATTTTACATAAATCTTTCCATGTATTGTGTAGAGCTGGTAAAACAAACGTGGACATGTGTCAAAAGTGCCATCTGCATACCAATGTCAACATGTAGACAACTGTTGCAGGAATGGTTACGAGGAAAATATCAACATTCTCTGTGGATCGTCAGTCCCAATGTCATGAATTAGCAATTGCTCTCCTATTGTAGTGGTAAATTGTCCTTGAACATCAATCTCAGACAATGTAGTTGGAAGTTCAGGAAGTTGTCTATTTCTTTCCTTTCGGATAATACAAATAATACGTTTTAGTTTTGAGATGGTAGGAAGCAGTGGTAATGATGAAGCTGGTGATGCAGCAGGAGCTTCTGATGTGGACTTTGCCTTGTCTTTAATCTTCTGGAGCCATAAGCACATTCATTCTTTCAGTTCCTGCATGGTTGTGTTCTGAGTATTTCATCAATTCTGTGTTGTTACATGAAACAAACTGGCTTGGACATTTACGGGTTTCACAGCGCCAGTAAGTTGTGTTTTTCCATGTCCGATTTTTGGCATAATAGTATCCGGTATTGCAAAGTTTGTCTCTACCTCATTTTGTTTTGACAAAGTTTATACTCTCAGCCAGTAGTGCTGCATCTTTAAAATATCTTACTTAAAATTTTTCTTTGATCTTCATCTACTCCTATCTCTACTACACATGATGAAGTTGTGCTAGCACGTACTTATACACAGCAGAACTCATGTAATGCGCCTTCGCGTAAGCCACCACTTTGTAATCCGCCTTCTCTTGTATAGTCCGTTCAGATTTTCTAAGTATCGCATGTGATTCAGCTCGTGTAATCCGCCACCTTTTAGCTGGTCCCTCGGGGTGGTTGATTATGCAAATTCTACTGTATATGCAAATCTCAAGTCACTCAGTTGATTTGAAAATACGTTCTTTTGTAAAAAAATAAAATCTCGAAATTCACTGAAGTAAAATAATTCTTATTTGCTACTTTCTGTTTTAGATAAATTAAATAAGTGAGTTGAAAATGCAGTGGTCAGTATACAAAATGACGATGTGTGTGACAATTACCCTTCCACTATGGTTGAATGTATTCAGCAATTGTCATTAGTTTTAGAACACTGTTTGCTTCAAGCTTGGCCAAATATACACCCAACCCGTTTTAACAATATTAAACCTGCACTGTGCTTAAGTCCTGTTCAGTCATTGTGTTTAGAATAATTTAAAATTAGATGAAATGCCTGTAGTGGACTAAAGTGTTTGTAGGCCCAAGTGATTAAGACTAAGGTGCTGTATCCCATGTCACCCGTGACTAACCCAGTAGGAGAAAGTAAACAGTTACAACCATGATGACTAAATACATCGCTAACTTGGCTCCTTCCAGACAAACTTATGAGCTGCTGTGTGGTAAAAATGATCTCTGTCAGCAATTTGCTGCTGTAGAAAAGAATTTTAAAGACCAAATGAACAAAAGCAGATGTTTAGCCTCATTGAGAACAGTTGACAGAAATCATTATTCAGACTCCAAAAGTAGAATGGTTTAGAGAATTAAGATTATATGATTTACAGAAAATATCGAAGTTTTAAAAAATGTTGACTTTATCAATAAAAACAAATATAAATATGCATCACAATATGCAATGTATCCTCCTCTTGTTACTCTTTATTAAGAGTATGCTAAGCATGCTTTCTTTATAAATTATTATTTTAAAATTTATTTATTCATTTTAAATTGTTTTAACTGCTGATTTGGTTTTGTTGTTTCTTGTCAGTGATATCTTAGGCATTATTATTCAAATTTACTTGCTAAGCAGTGGTTAGTGTTAACCTTTATGGTAATATATCTCTTCTTGGTTACACCCCTCTGGTTATAAGTACTGATAATGTTACTTTTATGTCATCTTTAATGATTGAAGTCTTAAAACAAAATAAAAAACAGACTTCTGGGTTATTTGTATAACATTTTATTATCTCTTCACATAAGCAACATTTAGAGATATTTGTTTGATTTTGTTTCTATTTGTCAGCTGTCATTAACCCTTCACCTGCAGTAATCATAACCCCTGACACACGGCTACCTGACTCCTTCAACAACAACACACCCCCTCACAGAAAACTCAAATAATGTGGGGGGTGAAAACTGCATATATTTAAATGCACCTCATTTTAAGGGTTAATGCCTACTATATGTCCAGTCTTTGTGATATTATTACTCTCTCTTTACTCAGAACAACGTTTGTTTTTTTTACAGATGAATATAAAGTTTACGGTCCGTAGACCTTCAGTGTCAGTTAACTTTGTCTTTTATATTCAAATACCAGAAACTTACATTTCAACAAAATTTTAAATAAATTGGGCAGTTTCAGGCTATGAGCCTTATGCTTTACAAAAACAAAAATTCTAGGACTGAAAATGTTTGCTTGTTTCATCTGTTAACTTTTTTCCCTGAAAAGGTTTGAAAATTAGCATGAAATGTTCAGTTTCAGATGAAATATTCTTATTTAAATAGATGAAATTAAATAGCATATGTATTTCTAGAATTATCTTCCAGTCTCTAACCGTATTAAACTTAGAGTGGACATTAATCGTATCAATTAAACTTTAGAGCTCTAATTAAAATATCTCTATCATATGCAGCCTATAGCGAGTTAATTAAGAAAATGCTTCTACACTACTATAAATGTTTCCAGATTGCAAAATTTCATACTGATTGAATTCATCTAAAATATGTTCATCACAAAACTCATTCAGACAACAAAGAACCTGATTATATCGATGCTTCTATTACACAGTCCAGTGGTAGTCTACTGCTCTGCTAGGTTGGTTGCTCAAGTTTGAATCCAGCTGAGGGCTGGCTGGCTTTGACACACCTTCTTGAGTTTTTTTTTTGTTGTTTTTTAAATTTACCAGCCGATGGTGTAGGTTCCCTCATATCTAAAGCACGAAGAATTCTATTAAGGCCTTTTCTTCCAGAGAATTGGTGGTGGTGCAAAAACCTGCAGTGCTTTCTATTAGACAACTGCAACATTACATTTCTCCATATCATGGTTGTTTCCTTTGTAGACATGGAAATACAACACCCATAACAAATTAGGCATTTGAATGAAGCCGCCTCAATGTTTTCTCATGGATAAAGTCCTACATAACTCAAACCGTTGTAGTAAATACAAAAATTCTGTAATAGCCTGTATTGGTCATTAACTTCAGTAATACACGCATTCAAGTGCCTGGCTGAAGAAAAATCTAGGTACAGTTTTGCTGAAATTGGCTGGTTACCTTCTGTGATAGAAAGTTTGCCATGGAGTGTTTTTTTTTGTTTTTTGTTCTTTAAAGTCTGGTGGAAGGACATTAACACCTGTTATTAGTGGTCATTATTTGTCTGGTAGATTTTAAGTGACACTTTGAGAGTCCAACAATTTGAAACTATTTCTCATCTAACTATTTTTTACACCGCTAATTGGTCGCTAGTACAGAAAATAGGATGAACATTTTATTTTGAAAAAAATGAATGGCAGAAGCAATCTGTAAATCCCTTTAACCCCAAAACATATGGTGTTCAATTGACATCTGGTCCGCAATATTTCTTAAATGTCTTTGCAATAACAATGAACTAATAGCCAGCAGCTAGTTTTTCCAAAATGGTCGTGTTTATATGTAACCACTTAGTTCTAGCTATTACTGATTTTCCTCCAAACCATTTGGGCAATTCCTACAGCATTCTAAGGTTAAAATGTCTTTCTCAAAGAATATGTGACTACATACATACATATATTTATTGTTGAATTTAAACTATTTGTAATTGTTTCCACAGGAGACATAGACTCACACCGTTTTTGTGTAATTTATTAGGAATGACTATTATTCACAAGTGTTTCTTCTTTAAAATATCTGTGTATATAATTAGGAGGTATGCTGCTACATCTCTTAATCTGTAAAATTGTTGTGTTTTTTCTTGCAAATGGATTGCTGGCCTGAAAGTAAACATTTATCTTGTAGCATCTTGTTTTATGCTGTAAAAGTATTTTTATTATAATTTTGTGATAAGTTATTGTTTTCTGTCTCTGCCTTTTAACATTTGAATTTCTTACTGTGCCATGTTGTTAGCATTTTTTTTAAAAAAACCATAATCTTTAACCCTTTGAAGAATAGATTTTATAAATTACTTGCTCAGCATAGGATAGGGGGAGTTTGTTTTTGTTTCTTTTGCTGGGAGAGAGTTTTAGGAAAAAACAAAATCACTTTACGAAGTTTTCTTACATTTAAATCGTGTAGCCTGAAAAACCTTAGAAACATATAATTATGGGGATGTCAGTACCCACTCCCTGTAAAAATATGGGCATACTTTTGAAAGAGGGAGTTAACTGTGATGACCGAGAGCAGAAGTGATTGTTGTGACCTGAGCTTCTTTCGTCTGAAATAATTACCATATTCGGAATTTGTATCCACGGAAACTTTCTCGGTCTGTCTGTACCTCGGTATTCTAGCCACCTGGTTTATTAGTGGTGCCGGTATTCTCTAATGTATCCTGTCATCATTGATGCCATCATTACAACAAGATCGCTGATCCCATGACCCCAGACACCAGACCCCTCCGGTACCCGGGGACCTCTGTGTCGGCCGAGGCGGTTCGTACAGGACGGACTCTCTTCCGTGTGAACGCACCTTTGTGTTTACAGCGAGTATTTGGCCGGGGCTGCCTGTCGACCCCTCCCACCTGCCGTTAATTCGCTATAAGCAGCCACGGCGCACATCAATAATTCGGTAGGTAAACAATAATAAAGTAGAGAAATAAATTACCCTGTTTGCGGGAGGAGTAGTTTCATGCAGTAGGTCTCGGTGCCGTTCACACCTCTGAACAGAGCTCACAGCTCCATCGTCTCGTCCACCTGATCCTAGGATTACGTCTGGTGTTTTCTCTATTGCAGCATCGGGTTACACGGAGTGGTGATGGATGAACCCTCCCGCATCTTCCTCTTCACGGAGATTAATGTAATTCTAAGAGATTGATGTAGGCACGAGTGTCGTACCTGACGGATACTGCAGGAGAAGCCGGACCAGGGATGTCTAAGGACCCTTATTCCTTACTCTTCTGTCTGCGCCCTCATCTCTCTCTCTCTCTGCCAAACCAGTTCTGGTCACCTGTCTACTCTGCCTTTGGAGTTCAATGATGACTTCCTCTACTTGAGATTTCTATGAGTAATGACAACAAACAGGTAATACGACCGACAGGTAAAGGTTCAATATTTACGTCCAAGAACCACAGAGTGTATTGGAGACACAGTAACCTGTTTTCTCTAGAACTTTGATCCTCCTCAATGTTTGTGTGTAGAAGAAATTCTACTGCAGACCGAGGGAGGAGAGATGGCTGCTGACAACCTAGCTGATGGATCAATGAGATTTATAGAAACACCGAGCTGAACAAAGACAGACCGTCTGACCAGCTATTACTTATTTCAGATAAGAAACAATGAAAGAAGAGAGAAACACAAATTATTCACTACATTTTTATTGCATTAATTAAGGAGAAAAAATTGTTTAATTTGAGTCATTTAATTATTTTGCAAAGTTTACGAGAAAGTACACTAGGCTAAAAAATATGTGGCTGTTTATTTCTGGATACCTTTCTTCTCATTCATAACGGACACAGTGAACATCTCAGGTAAATCTGACTTTTATGTTGATCTGACTGATTCTCAATCAGTGACGGTTTATGTTCGTGTGGCTGCCGCAGAGGTGAGACTGATTATTAGTCGTGTAAGAGGTTTAGTGTAAGCAGACCAACATTTGTTTCCAATAAATATCAGTCGTCTTCCTCACTTCTGAGCTCTGATCATCATCATCATCATCATCATCATCATCATCATGATTTGTTACTATTGCACCACACATCTTTCATCGTCATCCTGTCCCGGGCCATATTTTGGTGCATCCACAGGTGTAAAATAGGATAATTAATTATTTTAAAATATTAATTCTTGTTTGGTGAAGGAGATCCATCAGGGGATATCAGCGGTGGTTCAGTGCCAATGGGATATCATCAGGACCCCTGTTGTTACATACAGTGGCGCCTGCAAGTAAGCAATGATTTTCAGAAATGTTGTCTGAATATTACCCGAATACCTTTAATTAGGTAAATTCCAGTGTCAAGTACGAAAGTTAACGAAGTAACTTTCTGAACACGGGCGCTTACTTTTTATCTACTAATCAAAGACCCTGACCCAGTCAGCCTGAGACGGGGGAAATATTTCGGTCCTTGTTAATGTGACGATTTATCACACAGACTATCACTGTGTTAACGCTCGATATCACCACGACCCTTCAATACCGATAACAGGATGACTGGCCACCATCAGTGATTAGGTATCGATCTTTCTAGACTCCATGGAGATGGCTTAGAAGTTTGTAGGGGGAGAGGGAGAAAATTAACCCTTACTGGGAATACCTGTAAATGTGCTGAGGATATTAAACTGATAACAAAGAATCGTAGGCATAAACATCAACCTCTGATTAGCCAACTGGAATATAGAAGTCTCATATCTATTCTCCTGGCAGAGTTACCTCCTCCTACTTCAGGGTTCTTCACGCGGACTAATTTACTGAAGTCGAATCAAAGTTGACCCTCACACGTCTGACATAATTCACGAGCTCCTCTCCACTACTGGAGAACTGGCTCCCTCATCCCTGATGATGACTTTCTGTCTGCTTTTTATGAGGTGAATAAATTAAATGTACGAGATGAAGATCGATTAAGTATGAATTTCTCATACTACATCTCATTTTATCATAGAATCATCAAGAACTTGTCGAGGAGAAAATTAATAATAATAATAATAATATAATAATAATAATAATAATAATAATAATAATAATAATAATAAATAGATTTATACTTCTCTTAGATTTGTGTTGTTACCTTTCTGATGACCTGATGTATTTCTGTCGAGGTCCGAGTCTCTGACATTTGGGATGAACTGGACCACAGTTTTTCCCTCTACATTTTGTAGAACCTGAGGACAAATTTAGCGAACGGTCAGTTGATGGGGAACTTACGGTGTGTTTTATTACTTATGAGTTGGAACGTTTCTTTCTTAACAACAAATAAATTATTATTTATTATTATTATTATTATTATTATTATTATTATTATTATTATTATCGGTGGGACAGAGTTGGACAGCACCCCAGGTCCCGTTATTCCAGTCCCCACCCACGTGTCAGCCTGGACCCGATACATTTAAGAGAGGAAGTCGGTCCCTGGACCCAGTCAATAGATCTGCCCGCTCGCTGCCATCTGACAGGACACCAGTTCCCCGGTGGCCGGGAGGTCTGAGCTTGGAATACAATGACACTGAAGAACAGCGCAACAAAGACGACACCAGTTAGTAAATGTTTAGGGAAATAATGGGGTCATCATGTCGCAGACTTCTTGTCTCTCCACTGAATTTGTTATCACTGTTTTGGTATCTTAATGTTATTTAATACCAAACCAGATACTGTCTCAACGACTCGTTCCTTTACCGAAATCCTGGCTGTAAACACAAGGATCAGTTTACACCAAACTAAGTCAATCCAGGGTCGCCCCTTCTTTATTTACATACTGCAGGTCTCCCCAGAACGATGTCGGTGGAGCCGGAGAGCTCACCCGACAATACCTCCCTCCCTCATCATCTGGAGCTGTAAGTCTCCCCTCCATCGACCCCGTCAGCGTCTGGTCAGTTGATGGTAAGGAAGAGACATTATTAGAGAAACAAGAACCTCATCAATTTTCGTTATTAGTTCCTCCCATTTACCAGATTCTTCCTGGTGTCTTCTTTGTTGCTCTGTTCTTCAGCCAGGATTTCGCTAAAGGAACGAGTCTTTGAAACAATATCCAGTTTGGTATTAAATAACAATAAGCTGCCAATTCAGTGATAACAAAGTCAGTGGAGAGACAGGAAGACAGCGACATGATGACCCCTATTATTTACCTAAACATTTACCAGCTCTACTCCATTTATTTTATCTGGAAGAACCTACACCTCTACCACCTGGCAGATAAACAGCGTTCATCCTCAACAAGTCTGCTGCGATATCACAAAGTGTGTAACTCCTCGTCTCGTTGTCAAAAAATACCGGGGATTGTGCTGAGGTCTGATCGCCTTCAGAACTCCGACAGTCGAATGTATAGAGTAAAGATAAGCAGACAGAATATTTATGTCTCCTCCTGGCCAATGTCATGGAGACAGTTCTACCTCACAAACTGCTAAGCTCGGCTTGTAGAAGAGAACCGACGACTGTGAAGTTTGTACTCTCATCTTTCTGTCTGCCATCTCTAATAATCTACTGGCTTCTGTTCAGGTATCTCCACCTCAGGTCTCCTCCATCTTCTGATCAGCGACTACCTCATGGAAGAAGAGAAGTACGTTTGATGAGATTCGTTTACCGAGTTCAAGTTGCATCATCCTTCATTATCAAGGTTGTTTAGATGAAGAATCATTTTGCTGTATCTACAGCGGTAGATGAATTTCCCCTTCATAACAACTGAACTGAAGGGTTAATCACTTTTCCTCAGGCAGCAATAGAAGAAGTTGACGAGAGACTCGGTCAGCAGCAGAGCTGATGATGATAGCTAACATCGTGAGCGATGTCTCTCTGTCCGTTAGCTACACTTTAAAAGACATATCGATATATCGTAACCAATATCTGATCGATACACTCAAGGTGGCCGAAGTTGATTAGGTAAATTTATTTGCTTAAATACTTCATTTACTCTCGGAACAGAAGATTTCTGTGGATCTGTTGACTTTGATTTATTTACTCGGTCACGTGACAGACTTTAGATTTTCATGTTCTAAATCCTATAATTTCCTTCCTAATTTGGATCTGTAGATCATCATCAGCAGGAAATATCGATAGGGAGGACAACGAGTCTTTTGACTGAACAATTTGTCTATTTTGTGCAGGCAGGTATTTTAACCCTCATACACTCCATTTCTCACCTTTATGCATCTTGTTTTTCGTTTAATTATTTTTTATATTTAAAAATCTCTGTGATCTTTAAAAGAAGCAGCAGAAATATTAATATCGTGATATTTGCGAAGTTTGCTGTTCATTGAGCTCATTGGTTAGAACAAAGCAGATTTCACCTGTTAATGATTGTAAGACAGGTACCTCAGCCAGGTGGAACAGTAAATCTCGCCAATCTGTAATCTACTGATTGGGGGACATCTCACCTGTGGCTGGTGGAATGAATGTACGGAAACAGAACAACAGGTAATTTTCTCTTATGCACTCGGAATTCCTCTTTGACGTGAGGGCTGTGCACTAAATAGCTCGTGTGGGATCAAGGGGCTGTCTAATGTCACGTGTTGATGAATGTAATATAGGTAAATTTTTTAATATTCCTCGTGGACAGAGAAAGTTCTATAAATTTACATTAAAATTGTGATAAAAAATTGTTAATTTTAGCAGAATTGTTTATGCGACATTGCTCCGAAACCAACTTATTTTCAAATTAATCTCTTCACCTGGTACAGGTAGACTGATTACACCTGAACTTGAAGAGAAATCTCCGGTCATTCTATCATACTGGAGGTAACTTTCGATGTTGTGCTGCTGAGGGTGAACACCTCAGGGTCCATTGGAAAGGGCCAACTTCCGGACCTAAGTTCGGACTGAAATATAATTACATATTTCAAGATAAATTAAATATTTAAGAACCGTGTGCATCATCTACGAATTGTTCATTCCTAATAATAATAATAATAATAATAATAATAATAATAATAATAATAATAATAATAATAATAATAATAATATAATAATAATAATAATAATAATAATAATAATAATAATAATAATATAAGATTAAAATCTCGTTCCCGTTAATCTGTTGTGAAGTCTTTTGGTTAAAAAAGAATGGTGGATGTTGGTAAAGAAGAAGACAGAATAATGTCGCTTATATAAAATACAAGAACGGACAGGACACAAGGAAGTGTTATTACAGGGGACACAACATGTTGTGACGTAAATACCCAGGGGACCCTGATCTTCTCGTTTACTGACCCCATCAGCTGAACCCGCCTTCTATTCCAGCTCTGGCGGAGAGACGAGAAGAAGAACTCAACATATCCAGCTGAGAAGATCAAGAGAATTTGATGCTCCTCAAATATACATAATAAATCGGAACAGGACAATAAATTAATATTCCCAAAGTAAAGACGACCGAACAAAGTTATACTCCCCACTTCAATGTTTCCTTTGTTGTTGAAGTACCAAATGCCCTGATTTGACATCACTTGATCAAACCAAAGTCTGGCACCGCCCCAGCGAAAGTAACCGGATGAGGTCCCTTCTACCATCGACAATCTAACTTCCTTTTAAGGTGATGCCTGTAACAGGCTACGTGGACTGATATCAGCAACGAGTATAGAACAGCTGTTGATGTAGACCAGTTGCCTTTTACGACTGTATTCGGACAGAATTAACGGAGATGTCTGTCTGCGACTTACATCTCGTCATCTTCTTCATCATCTACCTGTTTAACGGAAGATCGATAAGCGAAGAATCCCAGCTGAGAGTCGGTCAGAGACTCCTCCAGCTGGAAAACGGTTTGAACGAAATGCGACAGGAACACAGAGAGCAGCTGTCTGCTATCAGGCGGGAGCTGGAGGAGAAAAGTAGACAAATATTCAGGTTAAACACGGACTTGGAAACGTTTAAAAGATCAACAAATAGGGGCAGCCAGGTGATGGACGATCTACATCAGTGGACTGAGGACAAATCTGGTGGAGATGCTCCCAGTTTACACATCTATAAGAGGCGGCCTAAACGGGACGTCTCTTCATCTAACGGAACTGGAGACAATCCAAGTTTGCTGGACCGTTTACAAAAGTCGGTATTAAATAACACCCACTGGATTAACCAACTGTACTACAGAGGGATTAAGGGCATTTATAACAGTATAGGGGAAGACGTTGAGATACTGTATGATCAGGCGGATGACCACAGTTCAAAGATTATTCATCTGAATGCATCAGTTTTAGAAAATAGACGTAACCTGACGACACTTGCACTAAGACTGGACTTGATTACAGGTAGATATCTACTTTATTATGCACCTAACTTTGCAAGTTAATCTTTGGAGCTCATTACCTGTGACAGGTATTGCCCAGTGTAGATCTCTTTGGTTGGTGACCTGTACTTATCAGTGCTCTGACTCTTTCCGACGTGAGGCTGTCGATGGATGCTGACAACAGATAGAAAGTTTAATTTTTGAAAATTTTAGTTTTTCAATGGATTTTAACGTTATGAATGCACATCTATAGGTGTGAAATGGTTTGAGAAATATTGATATTACACTGACACCCACCTATCTTAATGTAGTCTGGGTGCCGGCTTGGAATTCACAATTCAGCCCTCAGGTCCATCTCTGTATTCAGAAATTTTTGAATTATCCTACATTCAATGATCCCCCCTGTGTCTTCCTGTTTCTATCCTTTGAATAGCTTCAGCCGCATAGATTATTATTTTACCAGTAACATATTTTTAAAATCCCATCTGATTAATTAGCTGTAGATTGAATCTTTTAACTTCGTTTTTCAGAAATAGATTGTGGCCGACCAGAAGACCACGTTCTTAACAGCACCCTGACGGCTGTAAACGGAACCACGTGGAGAACTGAGGCCACCTACACATGTGACAAGGGACATAACTACGTTTCAGGAAGCAACGAGTCCTGGTGTTCAGGAAACGGGAAATGGACAAAACCAGATATTTTCTGCCAACGTATCTATTCCTTTGTTTTCTTTACTTTGAATTCCTACCCTGAGTTTTTTGTATTTATCTTTTGTTCTCTTATTACTTATTTATTTTCGTGCTGCCTTCATTTCCATTTTACGGAACTAAAACCACAAAAGTCTGCTTATGGACTTCGTCTCTCCATCATGTAATTAACAATTTAAATATTTTTATCTGAACAGGAAAATAGTTGTGTTTAAAGTATTAATATGGCGATATTAAATGACTAAATTGTATTTCTTTTCTTAAATATTACTTGATTTCACTTGAAGAAATTTAACACGCGACAATTTCCTCTCTTCTACAATAGTAAACATTCTAAACACTGCACATCACTGGATCTCACTGTCTATACACAGCTTGGGAAGTTAAATATTTATCTATCCTGGAAATTAGTTTATTTCCTAACTTTTTTATTATTAAATAATTTTCTCTTATTTTTATAAAGCAAGATGCTGAAATTGCAGCTAACACGGGTAAAAAAATCATTAGTTATGACAAATGACATCTCTGTTTGGACATAGTTGTATTGTAGTAATTTTTAAAATCTCTAAAAAATTACAAACACCTGACTTAGGTCTTCTATCTTGTAACAGTAATTACATAGAATAGTTTTAAAGATTTTCATACTGAATTAAATATTTCCAAATAATTAATTGAACTTCAAAAGAAGAATTTCAACGACGGCTCACTTAAGTAAACAATAAAAATAAATTTAACGACAATTTTTAGTTGAGGGACATTAAACTTAAAATAAGGTTCTTATAAGAGTCAGTCATCAGATATTTCGGCTCTCATCGTACAAGAAGAGGAACTGTACAGAGGAAAACAGTCTGCCTTTTCTAATGTCGATCAGTCAACACCACAAACTCGTAAATACTTTGATATTTTTATTGTTATTCTTCAAATGTAGTAGAATGTATTTTTAGACGAAACCGATTTAATATAATCTATAGATTCTAGTATAAATATTATTCTGAAAATTTACACTGAAATTATGGTTTACAGTGACGATGCTGCCACAATATTAGTTACAGGTCCACTTGATCATCATTTAATCACTTCATTGTTACTTTAATTGTGGACCTCCTTTTACCCCGCTATTGTTCTGTTGGTGAATAAACAGATCTACCTACGGTACTGATTGATTTGACAGATTGATTTTCACAAATATCTGAGGTCACAACTGATTGATTTCTTACTTTCATTTTCGTTCTGCAGTAATAGATTGCGGCCGACCGTCAGAGCACGTGCTCAATAGTACACTGGCGGCAGTGAACGGAACCACGTGGAGTAGCGAGGCCACCTACACCTGTGACAAGGGACATAAATACGTTTCGGGAAACAACAAATCCAGGTGTTCAGGAAACGGGAAATGGACCAAACCAGATATTTCCTGCCAATGTAGGTTTTGAATTTTGAAATAAATTGTGAATCTTTCCTCCATTTCTCGTTTTGGATCTTTAACAAATATTAATAATTAATTGACTATAACAATAATTAACATCGTAATTTAACTGATTTCCGAGATCTCTCCTGTGGATGCAGTTCTCCCAGTTTGAGGTGTGAAAGCTGTTATCTGTTCATAGTTTACATCTGACGAAATTCTGCTGGAGATCTTCATGATTTCCTCCTGTATTTAAGTGTCTGCTGCTACGGTGGAGAGAACAGAAAAGGCTCCTTTATTTCTGTCGAGGTTTGTGTCCCTCAACTTTCTGGGGAATCGGCCCCGCGGGACATTTGACCTCTTATCTATTTAGGGGAAACCGGTGAGAATTCCAGCGGAAGGTCAGAGGTCGGGAACTGACGATACACAACATTGAGAAAACCTCGGGGCTTTGTTAACATTATTATTATTATTACTATATTATTGTTGTTGTTGTTGTTGTTGTGGACACCGTGATAACCTTTCTGAAAGAATAGTTTATCGATTTACCGACGATGAACTGATTTATTGGTGAATTACTTTTCTACGGCAGAATATTCCTCAGCCGATCGATCGATCGATCAGTCTGTCAATAACCGATGTTATTCGATCTGTTACAGATCGGAACTACAGGTTCAGCGACAGGGCACAACTCTGGTACCGTTTGTACAGTGACAAGGGTCAGAGGAGGTCGTGGACCTCAGCAGCCGGGACCTGCAGGGACGAGGGAGGGACCCTGATCTCCTTAAACTCTCCCCTCAAAAGTGAACTGGTCGACTCCTTCATTAGTGAACCCGAAATAGGTGAGTGTAAGGAGACTGTTTCTTGTTGCTAGGATACCGCCTCAGGTTATTTGCACTCCTGTCCACCCACTTCGCATGATTGACAGGTGAGAACGGGAATGGGCGGGGTCGACGACATTTGTTTGTTGCCCCATGTAAGCAAATGTCTGTTATCATGGTAACGGTTGTTTTTCTTGTTTTCAGGGTTGTCCTGGGTTGGTTGTCGTAAGGAGGCAGGAAGATGGGTCTGGTCTGACGGTACAGAGGTGGACGGGACCGGATGGGGGCCGGGTGAACCTGAACCTGGGGACGACTTTTGTTATCAGTCTGGATCTCAATTGAAGGGTTGGTCCGGTGATCGATCTGTCGCACCATTTATTTGTGAGCTGCTGCCGTAGTCGGCCTCACAACCATCGTCCTGGTCTCCCCTCAGGAACACAAACGGTCCCCTTGTTCTCCCCTTATTTACCCTGACCCCACAAAGACTAGGAAAAAGGGAATAAATAATAAAGTGAGGTAACAATCGAGTCGTCGTCGTCGTTCTCTTTACATCTCCGTTGTTGTTATCGTCACGATGACGAGAGAACCTGGTCATCCTCCCTCGGTCGACACCGGAAGGGGCCAGTGACCGGGGTCTGACGGCACGTGCCCGTAAGCAGGGGCCAGCTGTTCGGTGGGTGAACTGGTAGTTTTGACCGACTTCCGGGGACAGAAGTTGTACAGCAGCTGATGTCTCCCTCCGTCCGACTGAAGGGGATATGGACCTGGGTAGAAATTAGGGCGGAAACCCCTAAATATCTGGCTGGGGACGTTCATCTTGTCACTGCTAATCTGGGGTCGTGCGTACGAGCGAGCTCACTAACCCCTCAGCACAACTTCCTGATATCTGCCCCTTTATGATTGTTGTACAGCCACATCCGTCTGTCGCCACCATGACAGGTAATAATCCAGGTGGTGTCACGTGGTCTAGGAGTTGTCTTACAGCAGCCGTACAGGTGAGTTCTCCTCCTCCTGATAGTTTCGTCACATCTCGTTTACCTGGTGATTTCTACCTTTTAAAAAAACCCTAATTTCTACCCTCCCCTTCATGTACTCAATACAGGGATCCACGATTTCCCCCTCGTTACAAGAAAATTAATTCGGCTAAATACAAAGTTCACGGATCCCTAAAGACAGGAAGGGGCCACTCAGCTTTCTGGTCCTCTCCTCTCCTCTCTTCCTTTGTCTGTTTGTTAATTTCCCTCTTTTCCTGTATCTTATATGTCCTTTTTTCTTCATCTTCCCCTTTTCCTTTCCTTATTTCTCTACTTTCTCTATCCCCTTCTCATCTCCCTCCTTTTCTCTTCTTTTCCCTTTTCTTTCTTTCTTCTCTTTATTCCTCTCTCTCTCCTCCGTCTATGTTTTTCCCTTTCTCTCTACTTTCCCTATTTTCCTCTCTTCCCCCTCCCCTAATCATCCATAACGTGTGAGACAGTGATGAGTCGGCCCCTCTTACAAACTGACAGGTTTCCAGAATATTTCACCCCTAATTACTCTCTGTGTGGCTCACGGCTTTACAACCTTGAAATTAGGACACAGGTGAGACAATTTACCTCACCTGCCATTGAGAACGAAACAGCAGCACTTATTTTATAACCTCAATTATATTAATTATCGGCTCTCGCTCGCAGGAGAGTTTACCTGACTGTTACAGGTGAGACAGGTATTCCAACTTGATTAGAATGAGAGAAACATTAGACACAGATAAAGGAAACGTTCTGAGAGAATGAGGACTGGAATACGACAACCCCCCCCCGATCAGTGTATTTGCGGTGTCTAGTAATATAATGGAGGGAGTCAGGTGTTTGGTCGGTCAGCGGATCTGCTGAAGATCAGTTTCCGAAGCCGGACGGTCACAGACAGGTGACCTCAATGGAAGACCCCGATAGTAGAACTGACCGGCTCAGTTTTGGCACTAAACTAAACTACAGCCACCGAAATCAGTTAAGGGGGGGGCTACAGTGGTGACAGAAACCAGTAGGGAATTTATTGTTTTCTAGTTACCTTCTAACTGATCATCAGAGAAAGAAGGGAGCAGAGATGAGACTGACCCCTATTTACTCCACCTGGTGACACCTTTCCGAGAAAAGGGCTGATTTTATTAATGCAGAAACTTGTCTCTGTTTCGATGAACCAAAACCAAATATATTCGCTATTCGAATCCTTTAACATTTCCTCCCTCAATCATCTGGGATATCAAACATGGCCGGCCGTACCCATCCCCTAATTCTGCTTGTTTTCCTGAAATCTGTTTGATCCCAGACCTCTCTCGTGCTGGAATGATTCTCGGTACAGTTCCAGCCTCCGACCTCCCGGGGGTCACGACCCCAGTTGGAGAACCCCTGGGTAGCGTAAAGAATACAGGGTCGAGTCGACAGTCCGCTTGACAGGCGACACTTTTGGAATACTTGGCTGATTAACGAGGCTTAGGCCGCCTACAGGGCAAAGGGTTAACCGTGCACGTGTTAACCGTCGATTATGCCGAGTGTACCCTAGTAAGGCCCTATAGTTTATATATATACATATAAAATTTCCGATTGTTTGAAGCTTGATGGATCTCTGTTAATAGTTTCTACATCTTTATGGATGTGAAGCTACAACAAGGAAACTGATGTACAAACATCTACTTCATCCGGGTCTCATCTCCCTTTATTTGGACTCACAGATGTGGAAATATTTCCAATGATTTTCATTAAAATCAAAGACAAAAGAATTTTTACCTTCCTATTACTTACGGATTCTTTTACTGATCAGGCGAATAATTTGTGATGACAATTCTTCGTACCATCCATTTTGAAGGCCCCTTATTGTTCCTTTTCTCGAAATGTGACCGAATAATATTTCTAAATGTCGTTTCCACGTTACTCGGTCTCTTCTGTATCAGAAATAATAACGGTCGGTCAAATAACCGACAATCAGGTTTGTTTGTTTAACGATGTAAACCATCTTCAGCAGCCGGAAGATACCAACAGCTGATCCTTTGATAAGGGAGGTAACCTGGAAAAAAGAAGATATTACCTACACGTCATTCAATAGCAATCTTTAAAGGGTAATTGTTTGGTTGATTTCCTGTAAAACAACCATTTCACCTGCAAAGATGGCGATTAAAACCGATGATTTCGGGGAAGATGTAAAACTGTGGAGTTTTACACCCAGAGACTTTCGATGATGTAAACGATTCCTTTGTTTTTTCTAATTCTTAATAAAATCTGGACAAAGGTGAATGACCTCTGTGCACTAATTCGCTTGTGTTTGTGGTTACCTGGTCTCCAATATCCACGTGTTACCTGTCCTCTGCCCTATTAACAGGTATCGGGCCCGTTTTACAGCAAATAAAGGAAATAGACGGCCCTTACCCCCACCAGAAGCTCCTGCTGTCCTGTATATTAATGTGTATGCAGATATTACTGATTATTATCGACTTCTGCTGATCTGAAATATGTAATAAATCAGCTCCATGATCAGACGGTCCTCAGCTTTCCTTCAATAAGTAGTAACCGTACCCTTCCTTCTACCCGTTACTGTCCGGGTGTCGCTTTCTCCCTGATCACAGAAACAAATGTTTGTTTATATTTCATTCCTTGTATTAAATAAACTTTTCCTATGAACGCCGAGGATAATTTCCGACTTCTCTTGTTTCTAGTACAGTTGGTTTTCGATGGGCTCTTTATCATGGAGGGGAAATAACTCTGTGCAGAGTTCTCCCTCCTTACAGTGTCTGACAGAATAATGAACAGCATGGAAACTGGTGAAAAGATAGCAACTTATTTTGAATTAGTGAATCGATAAAACATATTGGTGATGAGGAGCATCGATAGTTCTAACATCACAAGCAGAAAGCTAATGGTACGGAAATTATTTCCATTTTCTTTTAAGAATCGGTGAATTATCTCTCTCTTCAAAATGTAGTCAACAAACAACAGTTTGGAAACAGAGCAACAAAAATGACGAGAGCTCACCTGTCTGGGATTGTTCCGTTTGTAATAGATAGAAAGATATCATTAATTACAGGTAATAACATTTTATGCTCATGTGACAGTTTCAAAGGCGGAAAGTCTGATTTCAGTAACTTAATATCACTTTGTTTGTTCGTGCAACAGGAAGGAGAGAAATTTGTGTGTGTACTTCTTTGATTCGTGTGATCTGATCATCGATACTAAAAGATATCGACCGGTAATGGAATAAATGATTGCTCCTGTCCTTGAAAAGTGGATAGAAACTGTTGGACATAGAAACAAGTGATTGGAGAACTTCACATCGGTAATTTAGCTATTTCTTATTGATGGAAATAGATTTAATACCAAAAATTAAGAAAACGGTAATAAATATCAATCGGTTAATGTATTGCAGTTGCAAGGATTCCATATCATCCTTATCAAAATTAAAAGAACAATGATAAATACAATGGATAACGATCCAGGAATTATCTCCACTTTAGTCATAACATAAACTGTTTTTATAAAACCTCTTGGTTCATCTGTTCAAAAATATAATGATGAAAAAACAGTTTCAATATTTATTCCTTTTAGTCGAAGTTATGGAAATGACAGGAGTTTATCAGGCTGCTGAATAAGTCTGACACTTAGGCCCTATAATATTGGAACCGTGAATTAGTGAGAATAACAGAAACAGGAAGAAATTCGTCAACGTAAATCTACTTTGAAACGTTATAACCAAATGAGAAATTACATCCACATCACAATCTGTGGTAATGTACAGCTAATAGTTCATCTATCAATCAAACCTTGAGATTTAAAGTTATTCTAATTAATGGTGTCATGGATATTTACAGAAATTGATTGTCTCAGTGTTACATAATAGTAACAGAATGGTCCATCAAAAGGATACCGAAGTATATTTCAAGAACCAATGAAGTAAAATAAAATTCATTGTACTCAGTTTATGTAAAGTGAAGAATCTTTAAATTCATTTCTTTAAAAATGGTAAATAAAAATGGATGGTAATCATAATTTATTGATGAATTGTAATGGAATATCAGGGAATCGACCGATCATCCAAACGAGAAATCGATATCGTAGCTACACATCGATTTGTCTTTGATCAGAACCCGCTCACTATACAGCAGGTCGTTTACGCTCTCAGTTATCCTTTACATCACAGAACCACGTCGTGAGCAGCCGGTCAGAGATCGTAGACTTCGATATGACTGAAGATCGATGAAATGATGATGAAAGTAAAAGTAAATGTTCAAATCTTCGGTATAAACGATTTGTTTCGAGGTTATTCAATGATCTCATTTAAAATGTTTCAATTTTAGACATCTTGACTAAACAATCACATGTAGATATATAATACAGGGCAGCATCTCCATCATCTACAGTATATTCAGGTTTCGTGTTATTGATCTCATTATTACCGACAGGCAAAAGTAGCTTGGAACACTTGATCATTGAAACGGTTCATTATTAAGATTTTCCATTTCTGGAGCTAAGATGAATGATTAAAAATATTTTAATGTACAAATAATTTCTAAAAAGTGATTTCTTCAAACAAAATGAATTGTTTACCTCAAACTTTCGTCTTTCGCGTGAGAAGAAGAAAAATATCAAACATTTTAGAGACAACGAGAGAAATCATATTCTCTACAAGAATTTTCACAAATGGAACTGAAAAACAGGTTTTGTAGCAGAGAACATCTAGTCTGATTCCATTATAAAATATACACCATTCATACAGAAACACAAATGGTCTCCTAATTAAACAAAAAATGTTTACAAAGTTTGTAGTGAATCCACTTCTTGTAACTAGAAGATAATTTAAGTTAACTTGCAGATAAACAATCTCCTGTAGGTGATGGGTTATGTTGCAAAAGTTAGAATAGATTTTAAAAGCTATTTAATTAATGTTTTGATCTCAGGAATTTACTTTTTTTCCAATTAAATCACTTCCTCCTCATTACCCTGCACATAAAGCCATTCTTGCTTGGCACTTTCTGTTGAACTTTGAAACAAATTTTCAACAGGACTTTTCAGCATTTAATATCCTAAACAAAATAAACATTATACTTCCATCGTAATCCTTAACAAGAAAGAAGGTTTACCTGAGATGACAGACGTGCAGTCTTCACCATAGAGGTAGCTTTGCGGAGCTGGTCATTCATTTTCATTATTAACCGCAAAGTGAAGTGAAGAAGATCTTGCTTTCCATGGAACACAAAAAAGGTTCTCCAGACAGGCTTGTGTGGAGGGAGGAATGGGGAGAGAGAGAGAGAGAGAGAGAGAACAGTATGGTGTAAATATAAAGCAATATGTAATTGGAATCAATACCATGAAATGAATACTACTGCCAATCTGTCCTGCATGTAGCAGACAGCCTCTAGATGGGTACTGAGCATTGATGTTGTAGCAGTCAAGATCAATTTGAAAATGTGGACGTATTATCCACCCTAACATCAGACTCGTGTACCTGTCGTTTTCAGTATTTTAATAATCTAACTCATTCCAATTGTACATGACAAGCATTAATTTTAGGCTGTTTGTAGGGTCCGCCAATAGGATGTAACTGCCACTTTCTTTTAGGTGTTGCGAAGATATTGGTCACAAATTATTCATAGTGCAAACAAAAGAATTTTCATCTGCATTAAGTTCCCTTAATTAACAAATGACTTTTGTTTCTTCTTTTTGTTCAACTCGTACGAGGAGCATTCAAATAAAATTTGGCTGGCAGAAAATGCCATGATTGTATCAGGCTGGCTTTGAACTCGCAGTATGAAAATGTAGTTATCTGCCTCTTCATTGTTAATGAAGATGGATTATTACAGTAAAAAATTACGAAAAAATCACGTAAACCATCAGTTACGACATTTCTGTTATTGTATCTCTCTCTCTCTCTCTCTCTTCTCTCCTCTCTCTCTCTCTCTCTCCTCTCTCTCCTCTCTCTCTCTCTCTTCTCTCTCTCTTCAGAGTGATGCATACATCTGAATCCATGGACCATTTTAGACAACCTACACAATTAAAGACAATGCCAGCAGAAACAAGACTCCTAACCTTCTGCTGTAGCATAACGAAAATGGTGGGGTTTGGCCGGTCTTTGGACTTCTGTACGTTACAATTGTTTTCCATTCGTGTTGCTGATAACAACTAAGAAAATGGCTCGGGGAAGCAGGTCGATACCAAGTTGGCTCGCTTTTTAGCCAAAATCAGGGTGTGCTTGACCTAGCTCTCTCTCTTCCCCTAAGGGTTAGGGTTTTGATAAATCGGCAATTCCTATTCAATGGGTGCAACTGCCAGCGGAGCGTATCACAAGCTCCCTGAATAAAGGGAGCGATCACCAGGATCATCATCAGCCTCGAGTTGAGAATCTTTATACTGTCGTAAGACGTCTCCCAAAGATCACGTCCCATCCCAATTTCATGCGGATTCAGTACACCTCCCTTCAAAAGGAGTTATACACATATAACATGAACACACTTGCATACACGCACCATGAAAAACGTTTGGTACATAGATGACAGCTTGGTTACCATGACTTCTCCGAACTAGCCGTCTGTGTGTTTATGCCAGTTTTATCCAAAAGAGTTCTAGTAAATTTTCCCCCAATGAGGAAGACCGTGGTAGTAAATGTAAGCGGGAGGATTCCAGGTGTGTGATCCTGCGTGAGTCCCTGTAAAAGATAAAGGCTTCTGTTCTTAAGCATCTATATTTCGACAGAGAATCTGGGAAAGTAAAATTATGGCAGCCTAGGAAAAGAATAACGAAGGCTAATACATATAATTAAAACAGCACATGTGAAAAATATACATATATTTAATTTTTTTCAAAATTTGCTTAAAAAAGAAGAAAATAGAAGCCATTTATGGCTACCACTGTAACCTGCAGGACAAAACCAACTAATCCAGACAATGAGATCAATCAGGAAAGCTGAGGGCACCAGGCATCTTCTCTAGGGACTTGTCAACGTCATTAATGTTTGCAAAGAACTGCAGTTACGGCAACAGAGTTCGGGATTTTTTGTGAAATTCAAGGAATGTCGTCATAAAAAGATAACTCTTTCTTATTCCAAGACCAGGGAAGCTCCATGAACATCACTGCACAACAGAGACAATTAAAGTTTAAAAACCTGTGTAGGGCCGATTTTATTGAAAACAGCCTTTAGGAAATGTTAGAAAACCCCAGCAGTCTTCAGCCAGGCCAGCTTCAGTGGCTAGCCCTGCAGAACTAGCACCTGGTCACAGCGGCCACATACAACTCCCCTGCACCAAAACACCTGGCTAATGCAGCCACATAAATGCAGCCACCCTCCCTAGCAATCTTTGCTAATGTACACAATGACTTCATTTGATACGTTTTAGAAATGATGAAAGTTAAGGGTACATATTGTACACTCGGAACATTATACCTCTAGTACGTTACCAAAACAAGCCAAACCTGGCTGTTACCAATTCTAAAGGGTTAATTAGTCATCATTTAGCTTGGAAAAATTTACACCCGTCAGGTCCTTCACGTCCTTTAGTTTTATATATCCCTGTATATATATTTATATGTACATATTTTTTTTTCCTTTTTGGCTAAATCATGTACACCTGTTTTCACGTAATTTCTCGTTTCGTAGTATTTATCTTTCACCTGTCGCCTGCATATAATTACGGTAATAACAAGTGACCTGAAAATATCCTTCCTGCGGGATCTCTGTGAGGTCGAGTCCACCGCTGACCATTAGACCAAACCTAGCATCTGGATTACAACCTTTGTTAATGTAATATCTTCACTTACAATCAATAAAAATCAATTATCCATGTCCATGTCCTGCACCACTGATCCAGTCTTCCCTTCTAGGTCTGTCTACCTGTACTACGGATGTTCAATGAAGCACGGATGGATGAGCATCACCCTAATGATATCCAGCCCCTTACTCCTCCCTTGTTTCATTTCAACATCCCTAATAGCTTCAAAATTTCCGTAAGGCAGGTCTACCTCACCTTCTGTTAGTTGTTTGGGAGCAGATTTCGATTTTTTCCGATGTGTATGATCCTCATCATATGAAAGGGATTGAGAGATTCCAATATATATAGAAAATATCTTCCTGCAAGCATTTATCAGTCTGGGGGATTCTATTCTCAATTTTTTTTCTTGTTTTCAACTACAGGAGCTGAGCAAGAGCTTTTACAATTGCATGAATTCAATCATTACACCAAGTGCTTAAACATGCTGTTTTTATAAAAACGGTACCGTGTCAGTGTCTTTTAATAATGTCCTCATAAACCAGCTTTTATCATCTTGATCAACGTTGAAATGTCCCTTTTTCATCGTAACTCAGATGGCTGCATGTTTCTAAGAAGCTGGAAATTGGATTCCAGAGAAATGACTACAGTGTAATCCTGATAAGATGAAATAGAGGAAATCAGGTAAATAATTTCTTGTTAGCATGTTTTTTTGTTAACTAATGTCTATGTGCTACCAAACTATACCACCATATTCAAAGAAGAACGACTGTGTTATAGGATCAACACAGCAGCAAAAGAAAGACAGGGAGAAATGTAACGAGAGCAATCATCATTTGTGACTTACAGCCTTTAGTCTCAGCTGTACAGTATTGAATCCATGACACACAGCACATTGGGTTGGTACATATTCTCCCATCTTATCCCCACTGTTAGTCTATCTGTCTCTGCAGCTGTGATTTGCTTTTGGGTTTACTTTGTAGACACGTAACATATTCTTTGCCTTACACCAGTCTCTAAGCACATTTCTTTTTGAGATCGCATGTCCTGTGTGTGGCCATATTATCACCATTTCTTTTTTTCAGCTAACTTAACAACTTCCAGCTTAAGTCGAGGATGCAGTCTTGAAATACTCTACACTGTTTCGGTGGTTGGGTCTGCAAGATCTGTACTATTAATTTTGTATATTTTTCCAGAAAAAGATGACTCATTGATCCCATTATTTAACAGTATGTTAAATGTTGTGTAGATGGCCATAGAGAAACATTTAAAATGTATAAAACAGATATTTATTGATAAAGTTCAATTTAAAAAAATGAACAAAAGTAATCAGTATAACAAATGCTCTACATTATTTAGTTGTTTGTATTTTTTCCTAATCTCTTATTGCTTTTGACCAGTTACGTCTTTTTCACAAAAATAAGTCATCTTCACTGCAGTAAGTCGGCTCACACATTGTGGCTGTGCTCCTCGCACACTTCATGGAGCTTTTGCGGCCTTTCTTCAAAAGTCAGCATTCAAGTCTCTTATTTGGTGGACCTTGCTTCTGGACATATGGCTGGTGTTCTTCCATTGCTACACCACGCTTCTCCATTGAGGTAACAACAGCTTTAGGAAGGTTTAGACTGTCTTCCAAACAACTTCTCGTGTGTGTTGTGACAAGTTCCGTCACAAGCTCTTTTAGAAATAAGCGTCACTTGTGCCGGGTCTCCCCTTCTCCATAATCTCGGTGATGCTGTGATCTGTATAGAGAGTGGTGGGCATTCAGGCTGGCACACCAACAACATCGTACCACAATACCGTAGGTCACCTTCTCGATTGTCACTTACAGGAATGAGTACAAACAATCTGGTCCATCATGTTGACACCACTTTTTGTCTCATAGTAGTACTTGATAATTTCTGTTTTTTGTCTTCTTGCTCTGATCATCTACTGTCTTGTCGTGGTGCATTGTGCTCAGCAAATGATCGCCTTATCTTTCTTGGGCCCATAACTCACCATGGTGCTGTTGTCTTGAAACCAAAATCAGAACTATGAAATTCTCGGAACTTGGAAGCCTTCATCAAAGCAGGTGTCTGGCTTGTTTTGGCAGAGCGTCTCCACAAGTGCCAGTCCTTTCTCAAGTAGTGCTTCAGTTAGGGGCATGCTTGTGAAAAAATTACCTGTTGTTATCTTGTGGCTTGTATTCGCCAATTGACTGCACGATGCTTGATCCAGGATTCCTCTGGACTTCTTCAGCAGACTGTTTTCCAGTGTAGACCATCCCGTCATTGCCATACTGAGTGAACTGGCATCAATTGTTCACCTACTGTCACACAATGACTGGGAACAAACCTCTTTCAGCAGTTAGCAACAAAAAGATCTTATAACATCTGATAGTTGCCATGAGGTCCATTTTCAGACGAAATTCTCTTGTCGTCAAACCTCAGGAAAGCGAATGTCTTCAAATATAGCAACAGACGTTGAGAGTCTGTACACCAGGTTTCAAAATTGGATCTCCGAACAGCTCCCAAGTGGAAATGTCCCAGTTTTTCTCACATCTTACCAAAAGAGAAAGGCCCACAAAAGCCAGAAGCTCATATCTAGACATACCTTTGCATTCTTTCTCCTTACTGGCTGCTGCTCTTCATCCTTCAAGATTTAAACAATGTCAAATGTCTCAATAATGTTGTTATAGATAAAAAGATCCCGAGAATGTTTAGGTGACAGTTGTTTCTGGTGCAGGCCCCAGAGAGTTCCTTATGTTGTGGCTTGGCGAGTTTCCTTGACTGGAAGGTTTTCGATCCATTATGAGCCATTGCAGCTGAGTCTAATTGTCCTTTGGGAATTGTCTTCAGGTTCCTATTCAGAAGACCACTCTCCTCACTAATACAAGATTCTTGCATAAACCGAACACCTGGAGCTGACAGAGTTGGTGAATCTTCTTTCCTCCAATGTTCAAGATCTACTTCAGGTTCATAGTGTGGATCATCAGTCTCAGAATATTCTGGCTCCTTATCCACATTCAGAATCTCTTCAGTTGCTAACTCTGCCACCATCTCTACAGTTAGCTTAGTCAAACTGCATTTTGCCATATTGGAAACCTGGAAAATATATGCATTGTGATACCATATTCATAACACATCCCTACTTTCTACATTTGAGTATCATTTCAATACAGATTTATAAGTACTAAAAAACTAGTTGCAGAGGTTCAGACCGACAAATCGACGACTGGCGGAATGAATCAGGTGACAACTGCTCAACTGCTGCTCCAAATCACCTAAATTATTCATATGAAAGCTGCTCGTTTCCAATATAAAATTATCTGCATTTCACCTGTATTACGTGTATCTATGTAAGTATTGTATCAATGATTCAATTAATAATTTACGTTTTTATTTGTCTGTGTGTTTTAAAAATAAGAGAAGATGTTACAGCGTCTCATCCGTTTTATTAAAAAACTTAGATTGAATTAGTTTTCAATATAATGACACCTAAATATCGACTTTTGTTCACCTGTTTGTGAATACCTGTATTTTGATTTGCACTCATGCAATTGTGAATGTCGATGTTGTATACGTATTGGTCGTGTGAATTATAATAATTTATTATTATTACTACCATTCCTTGTAAATTGAAGGAAAAAAAGAATTTTGATTGTGATGATTGAAAATTTATTACATATCATTTCAGTAATCTTCCTAGAAACTGGATAGGAATTTACCTGATCATTAGGCCACGGCTATGACCGGGCTGTTGCCTAATAGCCCGATGAATCCTTTATATTTGCGATTGTCCACAACATCGCATTCAAAATACAATATATCATGTACTACGAGGAATATTAAACATTTTAATGTTTAAAAATCAATGAAAAATCTGTATAAAATTAGAAAATTTTAATTTATTAATTTAGTCAATTGTATTTTTGTATTTATGTATTTGCATTCTATTTCATATACTTTTCCTGTTTGGAAAGAATGGGGATAGTTTAGCCCCTCCAATAATGAAGGGAGCCTCCTCAAGTTCTAAGCTCTGGCTACGGGCCTGCTTTAGGGTCGTGATCAATGTCTACTATATTGGTTGATTTAGACAAGGAAATGAGAATTTAGTAACTCTATTATTTTGTTCTCCCAGGTGACGAACAATCCAAGATACCTGGCTTTAAATGTTCTGCTAGATTGAGTTATATGGTCTCCTCCACGAAGAACTGCATGGAGTCCAGCTTATAATAGGTATTGTAAGTCTACCATTCTTAATGAAAGACAGGAGAGAGAACTTGGCTGCTTCTTAGTCCTTCGAATTTAGGGAGTAAGCGGACTTTCATTAAGCAAAAGGAGCCTGTACATCAATGGACTGCATCCACATGTTCGGCTAAAAAATATTCACTCGAGATTTTCTACAAAGCAAATTTTCACAAAACGTTTTGAATCAGGTGTCTGTTTTACGTTGGATATGATTGCGTATTAATTCCTGCATATGTGACATCACAGTGAACTACTCCACCAGGTGTCATCAGCTGTCACATAGGAATCCTGGGCTCTCATCTTAACAGGTATGAACAAGTAATGACATACAGGCTCGACATCTTAATTACCTGATGGCCCTAAGTAAATAAAAAAGCCAGCTGAACATTAAAAACACACAGACATACAGGTGTGTGATTTGCTGCAGGTGTGAAATGTTTAAAGATCAAATGAACTAATCGTCTATGGTAAAATTTTGGATTTTATTCTCATTTTAAATTGCAACTCCAGTTTCTGTCTATCCTGTTTGGTAGGGAGGGGTATATAGACGAGATACCTGGTCACTTGCTGATGGAACCTTGTAGTAGGGATGAAGTCCCCTATCAAACTGAGGGGAGATTTATCAGTGGTTTTAACGATGAGAATTATGCGAACTGTAAAAAACCTCTCCTCGCTAAACTTGCATTGTACTATACAATGTTTTCCTGGAGAAAAGTCATCTATGATCCGCAAGATTCCTAAGATATAATCAGAAACCAGTTTGTCGAGAGATTTCTGTGGGCTCCATATAAGTTTCAGCTGAGCTTACAGTTACCATGGCAATAATGCAAATAAAACACCGTGAACCTGAATTTATTAGGTTGAATATAAAGATTGGTCATAGTTTTCTTCTGCTAATTTGACCTGGCAAATTTGACTGCTCGCTTTCTCAAGGTCAAGGTAGAATCTGCCTGCAGGTGGCGCTTTGAGTGTGACTAATTTTGAATCTGAAATGGCAGCCTAAGATATCCACCAACTATCACCTTGTTGAATATTCTATGGCAGCTTCTGGCTGGGCAAAAGGAAACGGACCAAACCAGATATTTCCTGTCAACGTATCTATAAAACTTGAGACTGTCAATTCTTTGCATATTTTATTTGATTTAATTATTATTTAATTAGTATCGTTATCTGACAGGTAAACTTATGGACATGGTACAACCGTTAATTACTTATTTATTTATTTTAGTATTTTCATAGCAAACTGAAGAAAAATTTGTTTGAAAAAAAAACTTGTATATGTTGATTTTAATTTACTATTTTATCTTAAAATTAGTTGACTGAACTATGTAGATAGAAGTAACAACACATCAGCAGAACTGGTTATAAATAAACAGAATAGAAAAGTTAAATATCTACTTATTCTAAATGTAATGCATTCTATTATTTGGCATTTAAAAAGCGACCTGGAAATTCGACCGCCCGAACAGCTAAAAGAACTGTGAAACATCAATCAGCATTTACAATTTACAACTCAGGTTTTCCTTAATAATATTGTAATAATTTCTGACAAAGAGCGGGCACCTGACTTTGGTCGTCTATCGTATTAGAGAAATTGAGTCGAATATTATCAGCAAATTTGCTAATCGAAGGAATCGAGTATTGGCCGAATATTTTCCCAATCATTAACTCAACCTTTGAAGGGACGGATAGCGGAGAAGGTGAATGGAATTAAATGGATGTTGTACCAGAATACGATTATTGTGTGAATCTACAGGTAAGCTTCATTAGACTTTAAATAAACATTTTATAAAAAGGGAGATGATCAATGGGTCTGCTGTCATCGCAGTAGACGAAGAAGCAGAAGAAATGTACAGAGAAAATGATTTTGTTTTTGCAAGTCGATCACTTAACAAATCGGGATACTTTGTAATTTCTATTTCGTTGAGCTGCAGATGAATTAGAATGAATCTTTGAAAAGAGAAGAAAATATAAAGATAATGCGCATTATTTTATATAAAATACCACTGAGAATAGTTATTACTACAATATATTATACTGGTTTGACAGTCTGATTAATCAAGATATTTAAACCCTTATCTGATTGATTTATTGCTGATCGAACTTTTCAACTTCGCTCTACAGTAATAGATTGCGGCCGACCGTCAGAACACGTGCTTTATAGTACTCTGACGGCTGTGAACGGAACCACGTGGAGGGGTGAGGTCACCGACCTACACCTGTGACAAGGGACATAACTACGTGTCAGGAACCAACAAGTCCTTTTGTACCAAGAACGGACATTGGTCTGGTCCAGATATATCTTGTGGATGTTTGTTGTTCTCTGTTATAAATTTGAAAAGTTGTCAGACCTGTCTCATTTATTCATCTTAGACATTTTATTGTTTTCAGGTGAGACTTGGGTCGGCTGTCGTCAGAAGGGTGGACGTTGGGTGTGGATGGATGGTACGGAGGTGGACAAGACCAACAGGTGGCCCTTGGGATGACTGTTGTTACCAACATCGATCTAGGTTCTCGGTTTATCCCTGTCGTTATCCCCGATATTTTATTCGTGAACTGCTACAGGAGTCCGCCTCGTTCAGGATGATAAATGTCCCCTTTATCGCACCTTAATTACCCTGAGTCCACAACGCCTGGAAAATGGGAAGAAACAATAAAGTGAGGAAATAACTGGTTTTTCGTCGTCTTCCCTGTTGTTCTCTTTAGATTTCTCTTGTTGTTATCGTCACGATGACGTCATAACGTGATCATCACCCCTCGAGGAGACAATGGAAGAAGGGGCTGGGGTTTATCAGCACGTGCCTATAACAAGGGTGCAGTAAGTACACAATTCAGGTTTTCAGTGGAATGTTAGACAATATTTCAGTTTCCAAATCAGCTCCCTTTTCATAAATATCTTAAATTTTATCGACATATGGCCCCTTAACGCTCCCTTTCCTCTCTTCACTAATGCGGTAGTTACGGAGAAGGTCCCTCTTGCTGTCTCTGTGATGCAGTTACCATAGTAGCTTAGTACACTCCCCGGAGAGGGATAACGAGTTGGCTCATTACATCAGCGTCCTTACTCGATGCTCACGTACAGTAATACTGCGATCACTGGAGCCTAATTGACCCTGGCAGGTGCGCAGATTTCCCTGTGCCTCCGTGAACTTCAAATGAGATCGTCACGTGTTCAGTCATCTCGCAGCTCCACCACTTATGAGACCTCGCCAAAGTCATCGATATTTGAAAATACGGTATCGAACTGATCATTTTGTGGGAAATCTACTTTTGACTCTTATGTAACATATTTCGTGTTGTCTGGTTTTTGGAAACATTTATGGGAGAGAGAAATTTTATTTTTGTTACATTAATCGAAGATCAGTGTTACCCATAATGATTAGCGAACAATTGACCTAGATAAAAGGGTCTTTGAGCATTCAGCCAATTTTCAAACAAAATGTTCTTGATGAAATTCTTTCGCACTAACAGAACGATTACCTATTGAATACAAGGTCTTTTATTGGCGATTCCACAGTCATGTGTAACACATAGCTAGAAGATTAGCTGATAGTCTTAGCAGACGTTGACATGTGCATTTCGGGTGGCGAGCTGTCAGATGGAAGTCTGAGGACCGAGAACCATCATCTCAACCAGTCGGTGCTGAATCATTTCGATTACGCTAGCAATGGCAAAGAAGTGGCTGACAAAACAGCTGGAGGACCTCAGCGATGAGTGTACGTCTTCTGTTAGGAAGCCAACGGTAACTTAAGCCCTGGATCATTTGATCGCTTTTGAATAGAAAAGAACGAACTAGACATTAAAGAATCAGTAAAAACCTGAAGCTTTCCGGGGTTTCCCTCCAAGTTGTGTGCCATTTCTTCATTAGCATTGTCAGTTCCTTCAGGATCTTTTGTTATTTGTCAGATCATTACGGTCTTCCAGCGATGTTTCAGGCTTCCAGATCTCTGACAGTATGGCCAGCCCAGCCCAGCCTTCCTCTTTTGTCTTTACAGACCCTAAATTGCCAAACCCTGGAAAGTATCAGCAGAATAACTCCACCAAGACTGCTCCGTTATCCTCATCCAGATAGCCTCCATCTATATCACAGTTTGCCCCTGAATGGGTTTATCAATACAAACATTAAAAGTTTTTCAAATTAAATAAAAAATCACAGGTTTATTATCTTTAGAATTTAACTAAATTTTTTTCTTCTTTACTATTGACATTATACAGTAACTGAAAACTTGAAGTGCAGTAAACGTTGAGGTGGTGTAAATGAGTGAGATGTCGCTATGTTCATGGTGACTTTTCCTAAAGGGGCAGATGTTTACATTCATTGATGGAAGTATCTTTTTAAAAAAAACCTATATGTGATTGTAGCATTTGTTGAGGATGAAATAATTTGATATTTCTATTTACATATGGCAGACACAAGGTCAACACTGAAGGAGTGAGATAAATAAACAATTATTTTATCATTTGTAATTAAACATTCCATAATCAAACAAGATTCTACGAAGACCCGTTTCCTATTTAGTTCTCTAAGATGTTTATTCAGAGTTGTTACTTTTTGGGAGGATGAAGGGAGGATTTAAAGAGTGAAGTATCTCTGGCTTTCAATGTTTCATTGATAGGAAGTATTTTCCATTCCAAAGAGTGGCTTTTTTGTTATTTTTTCTCGTAAACTGCAGGCCTCAAAAGACACGTGTGTTGTACCGACTGGCTTTTTTCGAAAAGTTAA
>JACATO010001924.1:0-31473 GCA_018389105.1 Nautilus pompilius
CGGGTTGCATGTTCGCTTTTCAGCCGGAGGGTTGTAAGTTCGATCCCCGTTTGATGCTGATAATTATCCCTTTTTTTATTCTACTTATATATTTTTCTTCTCAGTTTTAGAACCTAACCATGTGTCGCTCTTCTTCTGCATACTTGTACCTGCATTGAATGTTTTTCATTCTTTTCCTAAAGACATCCTTCCTTATTAAATAAAAAGGTATCTAGTTTGATAGGAGGATCATGACTGGCTAGTAGGTCGACGGGTTGCATGTTCGCTTTTTCAGCCAGAGGTTGTAGGTTCGATCCCCGTATGATGCTGATGATTATCTCTTTTTATTCTACTTATATATTTTCTCTCCTCCATTTAGAACCGAACCATGTGTCGCTCTTCTGCATACTTGTTCCTACATTGAATGAATTCATTCTTTTCCTGAAGACATCCTTCCAGATTAAATAAAAAGGTATCTGTTTTGATAGTAAGTTAACGTGTCTATCTAGTAGGTCGACCGGGTTGCATGTCGCTTTCAGCCGGAGGGTTGTAGGTTCGATCCCCGTTGGATGCTGACAATTATCCCTTTTTTATTCTACTTATATATTTTTCTCTCCTCAGTTTAAACCTACCATGTGTCGATCTTCTTCTGCATACTTGTTCCTGCATTGAATGTTTTCATTCTTTTCCTAAAGACATCCTTCCTTATTAAATAAAAAGGTATCTATTTGATAGGAGGATCACGTGACTGGCTAGTAGGTCGACGGGTTGCATGTTCGCTTTCAGCCAGAGGGTTGTAGGTTCGATCCCCGTTTGATGCTGAGATCCGTTTTTTAAATCTACTTATATTTTTTCTCTCCTCAGTTTAGAACCTAACCATGTGTCGCTCTTCTTCTGCATACTTGTTCCTACATTGAATGAATTCATTATTTTCCTAAAGACATCCTTCCTTATTAAATAAAAAGGTATCTATTTTGATAGTAGGATCACGTGTCTGGCTAGTAGGTCGACGGGTTGCATGTTCGCTTTTCAGCCGAGGGTTGTAAGTTCGAGTCGATCCCGTTTTGATGCTGATAATTATCCTTTTTTTATTCTACTTATATATTTTTCTCTCCTCAGTTTAGAACTAACCATGTGTCGCTCTTCTGCATACTTGTACCTGCATTGAATGAATTCATTATTTTCCTAAAGACATCATTCCTTATTAAATAAAAAGGTATCTATTTTGATAGTAGGAACAAGTGTCGGGCTAGTAGGTCGACTGGGTTGCATGTTCGCTTTTCAGCCGGAGGGTTGTAGGTTCGATCCCCGTTTGATGCTGATAAATTATCCCTTTTTATTCTACTTAGATATTTTTCTCTCCTCAGTTTTAGAACCTAACCATGTGTCGCTCATCTTCTGCATACTTGTTCCTGCATTGAATGAATTCATTCTTTTCCTAATGACATCCTTCCTGTTTTATAAAAAAGGTATCTGTTTTTATAGTAAGTTAACGTGTCTGTCTAGTAGGTCGACGGGTTGCATGTTCGCTTTTTCAGCCGGAGGGTTGTAGGTTCGATCCCCGTTTGATGCTGACAATTATCCCTCTTTATTCTACTTATATTTTTCCTCTCCTCAGTTTAGAACCTAACCATGTGTCGATCTTCTTCTGCATACTTGTTCCTGCATTGAATGTTTTCATTCTTTCCTAAAGACATCCTTCCTTATTAAATAAAAAGGTATCTATTTTGATAGGAGGATCACGTGACTGGCTAGTAGGTCGACGGGTTGCATGTTCGCTTTTCAGCCAGAGGGTTGTAGGTTCGATCCCCGTTGATGCTAGTATCCGTTTTTTAATCTACTTATAATATTTTTCTCTCTCCTCAGTTTAGAACCTAACCAGTGTCGCTCTTCTTCTGCATACTTGTTCCTACATTGAATGAATTTCATTATTTTCCTAAAGACATCCTTCCTTATTAAATAAAAAGGTATCTATTTTGATAGTAGGATCACGTGTCTGGCTAGTAGGTCGACGGGTTGCATGTTCGCTTTTCAGCCGGAGGGTTGTAAGTTCGATCCCCGTTTGATGCTGATAATTATCCCTTTTTTATTCTACTTATATATTTTCTCTCCTCAGTTTAGAACCTAACCATGTGTCGCTCTTCTGCATACTTGTACCTGCATTGAATGAATTCATTATTTTCCTAAGACATCATTCCTTATTAAATAAAAAGGTATCTATTTTGATAGTAGGAACAAGTGTCGGGCTAGTAGGTCGACTGGTTGCATGTTCGCTTTTCAGCCGGAGGGTTGTAGGTTCGATCCCCGTTTGATGCTGATAATTATCCCTTTTTTATTCTACTTATATATTTTTCTCTCCTCAGTTTAGAACCTAACCATGTGTCGCTCTTCTTCTGCATACTTGTTCCTGCATTGAATGAATTCATTCTTTTCCTAATGACATCCTTCCTGTTTATATAAAAAGGTATCTGTTTTGATAGTAAGTTAACGTGTCTGTCTAGTAGGTCGACGGGTTGCATGTTCGCTTTTCAGCCGGAGGGTTGTAAGTTCGATCCCCGTTTGATGCTGATAATTATCCCTTTTTTTTATTCTACTTATATATTTTCCTCTCCTCAGTTTAGAACCTAACCATGTGTCGCTCTTCTGCATACTTGTACCTGCATTGAATGAATTCATTATTTTCCTAAAGACATCATTTCTTATTAAATAAAAAGATATCTATTTTGAGAATAGGATCACGTGTCTGGCAAGTAGGTCGACGGGTTGTATGTTAGCTTTTCAGCCGGAGGGTTGTATGTTCGATCCCCGTTTGATGCTGATAATTATCCCTTTTTTATTCTACTTATATATTTTTTCTCTCCTCAGTTTAGAACCTAACCATGTGTGTCGCTCTTCTGCATACTTGTACCTGCATTGAATGAATTCATTATTTTCCTATAGACATCCTTCCTTATTAAATAAAAAGGTATCTATTTTGATAGTAGGATCACGTGGTCTGGGTAGTAGGTCGACGTGTTGCATTTCGCTTTTCAGCCAGAGGATTGTAGGTTCGATCCCCGTTTGATGCTGATTATCCGTTTTTTAATCTACTTATATATTTTTCTCTCCTCAGTTTAGAACCTAACCATGTGTCGCTCTTCTTCTGCATACTTGTTCCTACATTGAATGAATTCATTATTTTCCTAAAGACATCCTTCCTTATTAAATAAAAAGGTATCTATTTTGATAGTAGGATCACGTGTCTGGCTAGTAGGTCGACGGGTTGCATGTTCGCTTTTCAGCCGGAGGGTTTGTAAGTTCGATCCCCGTTTGATGCTGATAATTAGCCCTTTTTTATTCTACTTATATATTTTTCTCTCCTCAGTTTAGAACCTAACCATGTGTCGCTCTTCTGCATACTTGTACCTGCATGTGAATGAATTCATTATTTTCCTAAAGACATCATTCCTTATTAAATAAAAAGGTATCTATTTTGATAGTAGGAACAAGTGTCGGGCTAGTAGGTCGACTGGTTGCATGTTCGCTTTTTCAGCCGGAGGGTTGTAGGTTCGATCCCCGTTTGATGCTGATAATTATCCCTTTTTTATTCTACTTAATATATTTTCTCTCCTCAGTTTAGAACCTAACCATGTGTCGCTCTTCTTCTGCATACTTGTTCCTGCATTGAATGAAATTCATTATTTTCCTAAGAGACATCCTTCCTTATTAAAAAAAAAGGTATCTATTTTGATAGTAGGATCACGTGTCTGGCTAGTAGGTCGACGGGTTGCATGTTTCGCTTTTCAGCCGGAGGGTTGTAAGTTCGATCCCCGTTTGATGCTGATAATTATCCCTTTTTTATTCTACTTATATATTTTTCTCTCAGTTTAGAACCTAACCATGTGTCGCTCTTCTTCATACTTGTACCTGCATTGAATGTTTTCATTCTTTTCCTAAAGACATCCTTCCTTATTAAATAAAAAGGTATCTATTTTGATAGGAGGATCACGTGACTGGCTAGTAGGTCGACGGGTTGCATGTTCGCGCTTTCAGCCAGAGGGTTGTAGGTTCGATCCCCGTATGGATGCTGATGATTATCTCTTTTTTATTCTACGTATATATTTTTTCTCTCCTCCAGTTTAGAACCTAACCATGTGTCGCTTCTTCTGCATACTTGTTCCTACATTGAATGAATCATTCTTTTCCTGAAGACATCCTTCCAGATTAAATAAAAAGGTATCTGTTTTTGATAGTAAGTTAACGTGTCTATCTAGTAGGTCGACGGGTTGCATGTTCGCTTTTCAGCCGGAGGGTTGTAGGTTCGATCCCCGTTTGATGCTGACAATTATCCCTTTTTTATTCTACTTATATATTTTCCTCTCCTCAGTTTAGAACCTAACCATGTGTGTCGCTCTTCTGCATACTTGTACCTGCATTGAATGAATTCATTATTTTCCTAAAGAACATCATTTCTTATTAATAAAAAAGATATCTATTTTGAGAATAGGATCACGTGTCTGGCAAGTAGGTCGACGGGTTGTATGTTAGCTTTTCAGCCGGAGGGTTGTATGTTCGATCCCCGTTTGATGCTGATAATTATCCCTTTTTTATTCTACTTATATATTTTTCTCTCCTCAGTTTAGAACCTAACCATGTGTCGCTCTTCTGCATACTTGTTCCTGCATTGAATGAATTCATTATTTTCCTAAAGACATCCTTCCTTATTAAATAAAAAGGTATCTGTTTTGATAGTAGGTTCACGTGTCTGGCTAGTAGGTCGACGTGTTGCATGTTCGCTTTTCAGCCAGAGGGTTGTAGGTTCGATCCCCGTATGATGCTGATGATTATCTCTTTTTTATTCTACTTATATATTTTTCTCTCCTCCATTTAGAACCTAACCATGTGTCGCTCTTCTGCATACTTGTTCCTACATTGAATGAATTCATTCTTTTCCTAAAGACATCCTTCCTGATTAAATAAAAAGGTATCTGTTTTGATAGTAAGTTAACGTGTCTGTCTAGTAGGTCGACGGGTTGCATGTTCGCTTTTTCAGCCGGAGGGTTGTAGGTTCGATCCCCGTTTGATGCTGATAATTATCCCTTTTTTATTCTACTTAATATTGTTCTCTCCTCCGTTTAGAACAAAAACCTAACCTGTGTCGAGCTTCTTCTGCATACTTGTTCCTGCATTGAATGTTTTCATTCTTTTCCTAAAGACATCCTTCCTTATTAATAAAAAGGTATCTATTTTGATAGGAGGATCACGTGACTGGCTAGTAGGTCGACGGGTTGGCATGTTCGCTTTTCAGCCAGAGGGTTGTAGGTTCGATCCCCGTTTGATGCTGATTTCCGTTTTTAATCTACTTATATATTTTTCTCTCCTCAGTTTAGAACCTAACCATGTGTCGCTCTTCTTCTGCATACTTGTTCCTACATTGAATGAATTCATTATTTTCCTAAAGACATCCTTCCTATTAAATAAAAAGGTATCTATTTTGATAGTAGGATCACGTGTCCCTGGCTAGTAGGTCGACGGGTTGCATGTTCGCTTTTCACAGCCGGAGGGTTGTAAATTCGATCCCCGTTGATGCTGATAATTATCCTTTTTTATTCTATTACTTATATATTTTTCTCTCCTCAGTTTAGAACCTAACCATGTGTCGCCTCTTCTGCATACTTGTACCTGCATTGAATGAATTCATTATTTTTCCTAAAGACTCATTCCTTATTAAATAAAAAGGTATCTATTTGATAGTAGGAACAAGTGTCGGGCTAGTAGGTCGACTGGTTGCATGTTCGCTTTTCAGCCGGAGGGTTGTAGGTTCGATCCCCGTTTGATGCTGATAATTATCCCTTTTTTATTCTACTTATATATTTTTCTCTCCTCAGTTAGAACCTAACCATGTGTCGCTCATCTTCTGCATACTTGTTCCTGCATTGAATGAATTCATTCTTTTCCTAATGACATCCTTCCTGTTTATATAAAAAGGTATCTGTTTTGATAGTAATTAAACGTGTCTGTCTAGTAGGTCGACGGGGTTGCATGTTCGTCGCTTTTCAGCCGGAGGGTTGTAAGTTCGATCCCCGTTTGATGCGATAATTATCCCTTTTTTTTATTCTACTTATATATTTTTCCTCTCCTCAGTTTAGAACCTAACCATGTGTCCGCTCTTCTGCATACTTGTACCTGCATTGAATGAATTCATTATTTTCCTAAAGACATCATTTCTTATTAAATAAAAGATATCTATTTTGAGAATAGGATCACGTGTCTGGCAAGTAGGTCGACGGGTTGTATGTTCGCTTTTCAGCCGGAGGGTTGTATGTTCGATCCCCGTTTGATGCTGATAATTATCCCTTTTTTATTCTACTTATATATTTTTCTCTCCTCAGTTTAGAACCTAACCATGTGTCGCTCTTCTGCATACTTGTACCTGCATTGAATGAATTCATTATTTTCCTATAGACATCCTTCCTTATTAAATAAAAAGGTATCTATTTTGATAGTAGGATCACGTGTCTGGGTAGTAGGTCGACGTGTTGCATGGTCGCTTTTCAGCCAGAGGATTGTAGGTTCGATCCCCGTTTGATGCTGTTATCCGTTTTTTAATCTACTTATATATTTTTCTCTCCTCAGTTAGAACCTAACCATGTGTCGCTCTTCTTCTGCATACTTGTTCCTACATTGAATGAATTCATTATTTTCCTAAAGACATCCTTCCTTATTAAATAAAAGGTATCTATTTTGATAGTAGGATCACGTGTCTGGGCTAGTGGTGCGACGGGTTGCATGTTCGCTTTCAGCCGGAGGGTTGTAAGTTTCGATCCCGTTTGATGCTGATAATTATCCCTTGTTTATTCTACTTATATATTGTTTCTCTCCTCAGTTTAGAACCCTAACCATGTGTCGCTCTTCTGCATACTTGTACCTGCATTGAATGAATTCATTATTTTCCTAAAGACATCATTCCTTATTAAATAAAAAGGTATCTATTTTGATAGTAGGAACAAGTGTCGGGCTAGTAGGTCGACTGGTTGCATGTTTCGCTTTTCAGCCGGAGGGTTGTAGGTTCGATCCCCGTTTGATGCTGATAATTATCCCGTTTTTATTCTACTTATATATTTTTTCTTCTCTCCTCAGTTTTAGAACCTAACCATGTGTCGCTCTTCTTCTGCATACTTGTTCCTGCATTGAATGAATTCATTCTTTTTCCTAATGACATCCTTCCTGTTTTATAAAAAGGTATCTGTTTTGATAGTAAGTTAACGTGTCTGTCTAGTAGGTCGACGGTTGCATGTTCGCTTTTTCACGCCGCGGGTTGTAAGTTCGACCCCGTTTGATGCTGGTAATTACTCCTTTTTTTTATTCTACTTATATATTTTCCTCTCCTCAGTTTTAGAACCTAACCATGTGTCGCTCTTCTTCTGCAGACTTGTTTCCTACATTGAATGAATCATTATTTTCCTAAAGACATCCTTCCTTATTAAATAAAAAGGTATCTATTTTGATAGTAGGATCACGTGTCTGGCTAGTAGGTCGACGGGTTTGCATGTTCGCTTTTCAGCCGGAGGGTTGTAAGTTCGATCCCCGTTTGATGCTGATAATTATCCCTTTTTTATTCTACTTATATTTTTTCTCTCAGTTTTAGAAACCTAACCATGTGTCGCTCTTCTTCATACTTGTACCTGCATTGAATGTTTTTCATTCTTTTCCTAAAGACATCCTTCCTTATTAAATAAAAAGGTATCTATTTTGATAGGAGGATCACGTGACTGGCTAGTAGGTCGACGGGTTGCATGTTCGCTTTTCAGCCAGAGGGTTGTAGTTCGATCCCCGTATGATGCTGATGATTATCTCTTTTTATTCTACGTATATATTTTTCTCTCCTCCATTAGAACCTAACCATGTGTCGCTCTTCTGCATACTTGTTCCTACATTGAATGAATTCATTCTTTTCCTGAAGACATCCTTCCAGATTAAATAAAAAGGTATCTGTTTTGATAGTAAGTTAACGTGTCTATCTAGTAGGGTCGACGGTTGCATGTTCGCTTTTCAGCCGGAGGGTTGTAGGTTCGATCCCCGTTTGATGCTGACAATTAGCATCCCTTTTTTATTCTACTTATATATTTTTCCTCTCCTCAGTTTAGAACCTAACCATGTGTCCGCTTCGCTCTCTGCATACTTGTACCTGCATTGAATGAATTCATTATTTTCCTAAAGACATCATTTTCTTATTAAATAAAAGATATCTATTTTGAGAATAGGATCACGTGTCTGGCAAGTAGGTCGACGGGTTGTATGTTAGCTTTTCAGCCGGGGGTTGTATGTTCGATCCCCGTTTGATGCTGATAATTATCCTCCTTTTTTATTCTACTTATATATTTTTCTCTCTCCTCAGTTTAGAACCTAACCATGTTCGCTCGTCTGCATTGCAAACTTGTACCTGCATTGAATGAATTCATTATTTTCCTATAGACATCCTTCCTTATTAAATAAAAGGTATCTATTTTGATAGTAGGATCACGTGTCTGGGTAGTAGGTCGACGTGTTGCATGTTCGCTTTTCAGCCAGAGGGTTGTAGGTTCGATCCCCGTATGATGCTGATGATTATCTTCTTTTTTATTCTACTTATATATTTTTTCTCTCCGCCATTTAGAACCTAACCATGTGTCGCTCTTCTGCATACTTGTTCCTACATTGAATGAATTCTTCTTTTCCTAAAGACCATCCTTCCTGATTAAATAAAAAGGTATCTGTTTTGATAGTAAGTTAACGTGTCTGTCTAGTAGGTCGACGGGTTGCATGTTCGCTTTTCAGCCGGAGGGTTGGTAGGTTCGAATCCCCGTTTGATGCTGATAATTATCCCTTTTTTATTCTACTACTTATAATTTTTCTCTCCTCATTGTAGAACCTAAACATGTGTCGTTCTTCTCTGCATACTTGTTCCTGCATTGAATGTTTTCATTCTTTTCCTAAAGACAATCCTTCCTGATTAAATAAAAAGGTATCTGTTTTGATAGTAAGTTAACGTGACTGGCTGTAGGTCGACGGGTAATTATCCCTTTTTTATTCTACTTATCTCCCTTTGGATGCTGTGGTATAACGTGTATAACTTCTTTACTGACGCTTCGTATATATTATTCTGTACATAGGTTTGTTTATTAATTCAGAACCAATGCTCGTCGAGTATATCTTTTAACTGCTGCTCGTTTATAACTTGTGAATTGTTTCTAGTATATTACTTCGGAACTGACTCACTTTATACCTGTTGAACTGACGCTAGTTTATAACCAGTGTCTACATCGGTTCGTTTATTAATTCTGGACTAATGTTCAAATATAACTTCTGAAATAATGCTCATTTATATCTTCCGAACAGATGTTTAGTATATAACTTGTTAATTGGTGATCATTTAAAATTTGAACTAAAGCTAGTTTATAAATAGTTAATTGTTCCTGGTTACAACTTGTGAATTCATTCTAGTTCATAACTTTCTAACTGATGCTCGTATATATCTTGTGAATAGATGCTTGTTTTAAATTTCCAACTGATGCTCGTATATAACTTCTGGCTGATACTCGTTTATAACATCTGAATGAATCTAGTTTATATCTTGTGAATTAATGATCGTTCATAACTGGGAAATGATGCACGTGTATAGCTGCTGAATTGATGCTCGTTATAACTAACATTCTGTACTAAAGTTCGTTTATTACTTCTGGATTAATGCTCGTTTATATAATTTGTGAATTCTTTCTAGTTCATAACTTTCTAACTGATGCTCGTATATATCTTGTGAATAGATGCTCGTATATAACTTCTGAGCTGATACTTGTTTATAACTTATGAATCGGGCCTCCTTTATAACTTCCGAACTGGTTCCGTTTTATACCTGCTTAAATGAAGCACGTTTATAAGTTGTGAATTGATGCTCGTTTGTTACTTGTGAATGGTTACTAGTTTATAACTTTAGAACTCAGTCACTTTCCTACCTGCTGATGTGTTGCACGTGTATAACTGCTTTATTGACGCTCGTATATATCATTCTGTACATAGGTTTGTTAATTAATTCAGAACCAATGCTCGATTATATCTTCTTAACTGATGCTCGTTTATAAACTTGTGATTGTTTCTAGTTTATTACTTCCGAACTGAGTCACTTTCATACCTGTTGAACTGACGCTCGTTTATAACCAGTGTCTAATGGTTCGTTTATTCGTTATTAATTCTGGACTAATGTTCGAATATAACTTCTGAAATAATGCTTCTTTTATATCTTCCGAACAGATGTTTAGTATATAACTTGTTAATTGGTGATCGTTTATAACTTCTGAACTAAAGCTAGTTTGTAAATAGTAAATTGGTCCTCGTTTATAACTTGTGAATTCATTTAGTTTATAACTTCTGAATTGATACTCGTTTATATCTTGTGAATTAATGATCGTTCATAACTGGGGAAATGATGCACGTGCATAGCTGCTGAATTGATGCTCATTTATAACTAACATTCTGTACTAAAGTTCGTTTATTACTTCTGGATTAATGCTCGTTTATAACTTGTGAATTCATTCTAGTTCATAACTTTCTAACTGATGCTCGTATATATCTTGTGAATAGATGCTCGTATATAACTTCTGAGCTGATACTTGTTTATAACTTATGAATCGGGCCTCCTTTATAACTTCCGAACTGGTTCCGTTTTATACCTGCTTAAATGAAGCACGTTTATAAGTTGTGAATTGATGCTCGTTTGTTACTTGTGAATGGTTACTAGTTTATAACTTTAGAACTCAGTCACTTTCCTACCTGCTGATGTGTTGCACGTGTATAACTGCTTTATTGACGCTCGTATATATCATTCTGTACATAGGTTTGTTAATTAATTCAGAACCAATGCTCGATTATATCTTCTTAACTGATGCTCGTTTATAACTTGTGAATTGTTTCTAGTTTATTACTTCCGAACTGAGTCACTTTCATACCTGTTGAACTGACGCTCGTTTATAAACAGTGTCTACATCGGTTCGTTTATTAATTCTGGACTAATGTTCGAATATAACTTCTTGAAATAATGCTCTTTTATATCTTCCGAACAGATGTTTAGTATATAACTTGTTAATTGGTGATCGTTTATAACTTCTGAACTAAGCTAGTTTGTAAATAGTAAATTGGTCCTCGTTTATAACTTGTGAATTCATTCTAGTTTATAACTTCTGAATTGATACTCGTTTATATCTTGTGAATTAATGATCGTTCATAACTGGGGAAATGATGCACGTGCATAGCTGCTGAATTGATGCTCATTTATAACTAACATTCTGTACTAAAGTTCGTTTATTACTTCTGGATTAATGCTCGTTTATAACTTGTGAATTCATTCTAGTTCATAACTTTCTAACTGATGCTCGTATATATCTTGTGAATAGATGCTCGTATATAACTTCTGAGCTGATACTTGTTTATAACTTATGAATCGGGCTCCTATAACTTCCGAACTGGTTCCGTTTTATACCTGCTTAAATGAAGCACGTTTATAAGTTGTGAATTGATGCTCGTTTGTTACTTGTGAATGGTTACTAGTTTATAACTTTAGAACTCAGTCACTTTCCTACCTGCTGATGTGTTGCACGTGTATAACTGCTTTATTGACGCTCGTATATATCATTCTGTACATAGGTTTGTTAATTAATTCAGAACCAATGCTCGATTATATCTTCTTAACTGATGCTCGTTTATAACTTGTGAATTGTTTCTAGTTTATTACTTCCGAACTGAGTCACTTTCATACCTGTTGAACTGACGTTCGTTTATTAATTCTGGACTAATGTTCGAATATAACTTATGAACTAATGCTCTTTTATATCTTCCGAACAGATGTTTAGTATATAACTTGTTAATTGGTGATCGTTTATAACTTCTGAACTAAAGCTAGTTTGTAAATAGTAAATTGGTCCTCGTTTATAACTTGTGAATTCATTCTAGTTTATAACTTCTGAATTGATACTCGTTTATATCTTGTGAATTAATGATCGTTCATAACTGGGGAAATGATGCACGTGCATAGCTGCTGAATTGATGCTCATTTATAACTAACATTCTGTACTAAAGTTCGTTTATTACTTCTGGATTAATGCTCGTTTATAACTTGTGAATTCATTCTAGTTCATAACTTTCTAACTGATGCTCGTATATATCTTGTGAATAGATGCTCGTATATAACTTCTGAGCTGATACTTGTTTATAACTTATGAATCGGGCCTCCTTTATAACTTCCGAACTGGTTCCGTTTTATACCTGCTTAAATGAAGCACGTTTATAAGTTGTGAATTGATGCTCGTTTGTTACTTGTGAATGGTTACTAGTTTATAACTTTAGAACTCAGTCACTTTCCTACCTGCTGATGTGTTGCACGTGTATAACTGCTTTATTGACGCTCGTTATATCATTCTGTACATAGGTTTGTTAATTAATTCAGAACCAATGCTCGATTATATCTTCTTAACTGATGCTCGTTTATAACTTGTGAATTGTTTCTAGTTTATTACTTCCGAACTGAGTCACTTTCATACCTGTTGAACTGACGCTCGTTTATAACCAGTGTCTACATCGGTTCGTTTATTAATTCTGGACTAATGTTCGAATATAATTTCTGAAATAATGCTCTTTTATATCTTCCGAACAGATGTTTAGTATATAACTTGTTAATTGGTGATCGTTTATAACTTCTGAACTAAAGCTAGTTTGTAAATAGTAAATTGGTCCTCGTTTATAACTTGTGAATTCATTCTAGTTTATAACTTCTGAATTGATACTCGTTTATATCTTGTGAATTAATGATCGTTCATAACTGGGGAAATGATGCACGTGCATAGCTGCTGAATTGATGCTCATTTATAACTAACATTCTGTACTAAAGTTCGTTTATTACTTCTGGATTAATGCTCGTTTATAACTTGTGAATTCATTCTAGTTCATAACTTTCTAACTGATGCTCGTATATATCTTGTGAATAGATGCTCGTATATAACTTCTGAGCTGATAGTTGTTTATAACTTCCGAACTGGTTCCGTTTTATACCTGCTTAAATGAAGCACGTTTATAAGTTGTGAATTGATGCTCGTTTGTTACTTGTGAATGGTTACTAGTTTATAACTTTAGAACTCAGTCACTTTCCTACCTGCTGATGTGTTGCACGTGTATAACTGCTTTATTGACGCTCGTATATATCATTCTGTACATAGGTTTGTTAATTAATTCAGAACCAATGCTCGATTATATCTTCTTAACTGATGCTCGTTTATAACTTGTGAATTGTTTCTAGTTTATTACTTCCGAACTGAGTCACTTTCATACCTGTTGAACTGACGTTCGTTTATTAATTCTGGGACTAATGTTCGAATATAACTTATGAACTAATGCTCTTTTATATCTTCCGAACAGATGTTTAGTATATAACTTGTTAATTGGTGATCGTTTATAACTTCTGAACTAAAGCTAGTTTGTAAATAGTAAATTGGTCCTCGTTTATAACTTGTGAATTCATTCTAGTTTATAACTTCTGAATTGATACTCGTTTATATCTTGTGAATTAATGATCGTTCATAACTGGGGAAATGATGCACGTGCATAGCTGCTGAATTGATGCTCATTTATAACTAACATTCTGTACTAAAGTTCGTTTATTACTTCTGGATTAATGCTCGTTTATAACTTGTGAATTCATTCTAGTTCATAACTTTCTAACTGATGCTCGTATATATCTTGTGAATAGATGCTCGTATATAACTTCTGAGCTGATACTTGTTTATAACTTATGAATCGGGCCTCCTTTATAACTTCCGAACTGGTTCCGTTTTATACCTGCTTAAATGAAGCACGTTTATAAGTTGTGAATTGATGCTCGTTTGTTACTTGTGAATGGTTACTAGTTTATAACTTTAGAACTCAGTCACTTTCCTACCTGCTGATGTGTTGCACGTGTATAACTGCTTTATTGACGCTCGTATATATCATTCTGTACATAGGTTTGTTAATTAATTCAGAACCAATGCTCGATTATATCTTCTTAACTGATGCTCGTTTATAACTTGTGAATTGTTTCTAGTTTATTACTTCCGAACTGAGTCACTTTCATACCTGTTGAACTGACGCTCGTTTATAACCAGTGTCTACATCGGTTCGTTTATTAATTCTGGACTAATGTTCGAATATAATTTCTGAAATAATGCTCTTTTATATCTTCCGAACAGATGTTTAGTATATAACTTGTTAATTGGTGATCGTTTATAACTTCTGAACTAAAGCTAGTTTGTAAATAGTAAATTGGTCCTCGTTTATAACTTGTGAATTCATTCTAGTTTATAACTTCTGAATTGATACTCGTTTATATCTTGTGAATTAATGATCGTTCATAACTGGGGAAATGATGCACGTGCATAGCTGCTGAATTGATGCTCATTTATAACTAACATTCTGTACTAAAGTTCGTTTATTACTTCTGGATTAATGCTCGTTTATAACTTGTGAATTCATTCTAGTTCATAACTTTCTAACTGATGCTCGTATATATCTTGTGAATAGATGCTCGTATATAACTTCTGAGCTGATACTTGTTTATAACTTATGAATCGGGCCTCCTTTATAACTTCCGAACTGGTTCCGTTTTATACCTGCTTAAATGAAGCACGTTTATAAGTTGTGAATTGATGCTCGTTTGTTACTTGTGAATGGTTACTAGTTTATAACTTTAGAACTCAGTCACTTTCCTACCTGCTGATGTGTTGCACGTGTATAACTGCTTTATTGACGCTCGTATATATCATTCTGTACATAGGTTTGTTAATTAATTCAGAACCAATGCTCGATTATATCTTCTTAACTGATGCTCGTTTATAACTTGTGAATTGTTTCTAGTTTATTACTTCCGAACTGAGTCACTTTCATACCTGTTGAACTGACGCTCGTTTATAACCAGTGTCTACATCGGTTCGTTTATTAATTCTGGACTAATGTTCGAATATAATTTCTGAAATAATGCTCTTTTATATCTTCCGAACAGATGTTTAGTATATAACTTGTTAATTGGTGATCGTTTATAACTTCTGAACTAAAGCTAGTTTGTAAATAGTAAATTGGTCCTCGTTTATAACTTGTGAATTCATTCTAGTTTATAACTTCTGAATTGATACTCGTTTATATCTTGTGAATTAATGATCGTTCATAACTGGGGAAATGATGCACGTGCATAGCTGCTGAATTGATGCTCATTTATAACTAACATTCTGTACTAAAGTTCGTTTATTACTTCTGGATTAATGCTCGTTTATAACTTGTGAATTCATTCTAGTTCATAACTTTCTAACTGATGCTCGTATATATCTTGTGAATAGATGCTCGTATATAACTTCTGAGCTGATAGTTGTTTATAACTTCCGAACTGGTTCCGTTTTATACCTGCTTAAATGAAGCACGTTTATAAGTTGTGAATTGATGCTCGTTTGTTACTTGTGAATGGTTACTAGTTTATAACTTTAGAACTCAGTCACTTTCCTACCTGCTGATGTGTTGCACGTGTATAACTGCTTTATTGACGCTCGTATATATCATTCTGTACATAGGTTTGTTAATTAATTCAGAACCAATGCTCGATTATATCTTCTTAACTGATGCTCGTTTATAACTTGTGAATTGTTTCTAGTTTATTACTTCCGAACTGAGTCACTTTCATACCTGTTGAACTGACGTTCGTTTATTAATTCTGGACTAATGTTCGAATATAACTTATGAACTAATGCTCTTTTATATCTTCCGAACAGATGTTTAGTATATAACTTGTTAATTGGTGATCGTTTATAACTTCTGAACTAAAGCTAGTTTGTAAATAGTAAATTGGTCCTCGTTTATAACTTGTGAATTCATTCTAGTTTATAACTTCTGAATTGATACTCGTTTATATCTTGTGAATTAATGATCGTTCATAACTGGGGAAATGATGCACGTGCATAGCTGCTGAATTGATGCTCATTTATAACTAACATTCTGTACTAAAGTTCGTTTATTACTTCTGGATTAATGCTCGTTTATAACTTGTGAATTCATTCTAGTTCATAACTTTCTAACTGATGCTCGTATATATCTTGTGAATAGATGCTCGTATATAACTTCTGAGCTGATACTTGTTTATAACTTATGAATCGGGCCTCCTTTATAACTTCCGAACTGGTTCCGTTTTATACCTGCTTAAATGAAGCACGTTTATAAGTTGTGAATTGATGCTCGTTTGTTACTTGTGAATGGTTACTAGTTTATAACTTTAGAACTCAGTCACTTTCCTACCTGCTGATGTGTTGCACGTGTATAACTGCTTTATTGACGCTCGTATATATCATTCTGTACATAGGTTTGTTAATTAATTCAGAACCAATGCTCGATTATATCTTCTTAACTGATGCTCGTTTATAACTTGTGAATTGTTTCTAGTTTATTACTTCCGAACTGAGTCACTTTCATACCTGTTGAACTGACGCTCGTTTATAACCAGTGTCTACATCGGTTCGTTTATTAATTCTGGACTAATGTTCGAATATAATTTCTGAAATAATGCTCTTTTATATCTTCCGAACAGATGTTTAGTATATAACTTGTTAATTGGTGATCGTTTATAACTTCTGAACTAAAGCTAGTTTGTAAATAGTAAATTGGTCCTCGTTTATACTTGTGAATTCATTCTAGTTTATAACTTCTGAATTGATACTCGTTTATATCTTGTGAATTAATGATCGTTCATAACTGGGGAAATGATGCACGTGCATAGCTGCTGAATTGATGCTCATTTATAACTAACATTCTGTACTAAAGTTCGTTTATTACTTCTGGATTAATGCTCGTTTATAACTTGTGAATTCATTCTAGTTCATAACTTTCTAACTGATGCTCGTATATATCTTGTGAATAGATGCTCGTATATAACTTCTGAGCTGATACTTGTTTATAACTTATGAATCGGGCCTCCTTTATAACTTCCGAACTGGTTCCGTTTTATACCTGCTTAAATGAAGCACGTTTATAAGTTGTGAATTGATGCTCGTTTGTTACTTGTGAATGGTTACTAGTTTATAACTTTAGAACTCAGTCACTTTCCTACCTGCTGATGTGTTGCACGTGTATAACTGCTGCTTTATTGACGCTCGTATATATCATTCTGTACATAGGTTTGTTAATTAATTCAGAACCAATGCTCGATTATATCTTCTTAACTGATGCTCGTTTATAACTTGTGAATTGTTTCTAGTTTATTACTTCCGAACTGAGTCACTTTCATACCTGTTGAACTGACGTTCGTTTATTAATTCTGGACTAATGTTCGAATATAATTTATGAACTAATGCTCTTTTATATCTTCCGAACAGATGTTTAGTATATAACTTGTTAATTGGTGATCGTTTATAACTTCTGAACTAAAGCTAGTTTGTAAATAGTAAATTGGTCCTCGTTTATAACTTGTGAATTCATTCTAGTTTATAACTTCTGAATTGATACTCGTTTATATCTTGTGAATTAATGATCGTTCATAACTGGGGAAATGATGCACGTGCATAGCTGCTGAATTGATGCTCATTTATAACTAACATTCTGTACTAAAGTTCGTTTATTACTTCTGGATTAATGCTCGTTTATAACTTGTGAATTCATTCTAGTTCATAACTTTCTAACTGATGCTCGTATATATCTTGTGAATAGATGCTCGTATATACTCTGAACTGAGCTATTATAACTTATGAATCGGGCCTCCTTGTATAACTTCCGAACTGGTTCCGTTTTATACCTGCTTAAATGAAGCACGTTTATAAGTTGTGAATTGATGCTCGTTTGTTACTTGTGAATGGTTACTAGTTTATAACTTTAGAACTCAGTCACTTTCCTACCTGCTGATGTGTTGCACGTGTATAACTGCTTTATTGACGCTCGTATATATCATTCTGTACATAGGTTTGTTAATTAATTCAGAACCAATGCTCGATTATATCTTCTTAACTGATGCTCGTTTATAACTTGTGAATTGTTTCTAGTTTATTACTTCCGAACTGAGTCACTTTCATACCTGTTGAACTGACGTTCGTTTATTAATTCTGGACTAATGTTCGAATATAACTATGAACTAATGCTCTTTTATATCTTCCGAACAGATGTTTAGTATATAACTTGTTAATTGGTGATCGTTTATAACTTCTGAACTAAAGCTAGTTTGTAAATAGTAAATTGGTCCTCGTTTATAACTTGTGAATTCATTCTAGTTTATAACTTCTGAATTGATACTCGTTTATATCTTGTGAATTAATGATCGTTCATAACTGGGGAAATGATGCACGTGCATAGCTGCTGAATTGATGCTCATTTATAACTAACATTCTGTACTAAAGTTCGTTTATTACTTCTGGATTAATGCTCGTTTATAACTTGTGAATTCATTCTAGTTCATAACTTTCTAACTGATGCTCGTATATATCTTGTGAATAGATGCTCGTATATAACTTCTGAGCTGATACTTGTTTATAACTTATGAATCGGGCCTCCTTTATAACTTCCGAACTGGTTCCGTTTTATACCTGCTTAAATGAAGCACGTTTATAAGTTGTGAATTGATGCTCGTTTGTTACTTGTGAATGGTTACTAGTTTATAACTTTAGAACTCAGTCACTTTCCTACCTGCTGATGTGTTGCACGTGTATAACTGCTTTATTGACGCTCGTATATATCATTCTGTACATAGGTTTGTTAATTAATTCAGAACCAATGCTCGATTATATCTTCTTAACTGATGCTCGTTTATAACTTGTGAATTGTTTCTAGTTATTACTTCCGAACTGAGTCACTTTCATACCTGTTGAACTGACGTTCGTTTATTAATTCTGGACTAATGTTCGAATATAACTTCTGAAATAATGCTCTTTGATATTTTCCGAACAGATGTTTAGTATATAACTTGTTAATTGGTGATCGTTTATAACTTCTGAACTAAAGCTAGTTTGTAAATAGTAAATTGGTCCTCGTTTATAACTTGTGAATTCATTCTAGTTTATAACTTCTGAATTGATACTCGTTTATATCTTTTGAATTAATGATCGTTCATAACTGGAGAAGTGATGCATGTGTATAGCTGCTGTCAGAAGATTTTATCCCCGATAAATGTCCCAAGGGTTAGGGTTATGGTATTATTAATTTTTAATAAACTGATTTTAACGGGGTCTGCCTGCCTAATTTAGCTTACAGATGTCTCCTAATCTATATGTCTGGGGAGTATTTCACTGTAGAGGAGGACTTTTCCAGGTATTTTCCAGGGAAGTGGTTAGTCGCACGTGGCAGATTAAGGTGTTGGGGTCATGACATAGGCTAGTCCAGCTGGCTCGAAGCCGTTATCCGGGGGCCAGCGCGAACGCTACACAGTCAGTCCCCGAAACCCCAATTTATAGAGTGGCCATGAAGCAATCGCCCCTTGACCGAAGAACGACAGCAGCCGGCGGGAGTTGCCTACCCTAAGCTAAGCTAACCTGAGATCGAATCCCTGCCAGAACGTTTTTTTTTTGTTATTTCCCTATTTTTAATTCTCTAAATGGTTGTCTTCAATTCCGGAGGAGGATGTGGACCACGTCAATGTTAATGTCTCCTTTTGTTCCAGAGGTGGATGAACCATGATTACAACTATAGTCAGAAACGTCGACGATTAATATCTTCCGTTCCAGGTAGGATAGTGAAAAATGAGAGAATGCAAACGACCCGTTGGAACTATTAATGTCTCCTGTTCCAATGTCTACAAACCCCGGCTCATTGTTAACATCTCCATATTCCAGGCGTCCGGTAAAGTCTATGCTAGTTTTCCCCAACGGAACTGTTCAACCTGAGATCGAATCCCTGCCAGAATTTTTTTTACTTTAATTTTTTTAAATTTTTTTTTTTATATTTTATTTATTTTAATTAATTCACTATTGGAGGATGTGGACCACGTCAATGTTAATGTCTCCTTTGTTCCAGAGGTCGATGGTCCATGATTACAACTATAGTCAGAACTGTCGATGATTAATGTCTTCCGTTCCAGGGAGGATGGTGAAAGAATTAGAGAATGATAACGACCCGTTGGAACTATTAATGTCTCCTCTTCCAATGTCTAGCTAACCCCGGCTCATTGTTAACATCTTCATGTTCCAGGCATATGTTAAAGTCTATGCTGTCTTGCCCCAACCGGAACTGTTCAACCTGAGATCGAATCCCTGCCAGAACTTTTTTTAAAATTTTTTTTTTTTTTTTAATTTTTTTTTAATATTTTTTTTTAATTCTCTTGGTAAGGATGTGCACCACGTCAATGCTAATGTCTCCTTTGATCCAGAGGTGGATGGACCATGATTACAACTATAGTCAGAACTGTCGATGATTAATGTCTTCCGTTCCAGGGAGGATGGTGAAAGAATTAGAGAATGATAACGACCCGTTGGAACTATTAATGTCTCCTCTTCCAATGTCTAGCTAACCCCGGCTCATTGTTAACATCTTCATGTTCCAGGCATATGTTAAAGTCTATGCTGTCTTGCCCCAACCGGAACTGTTCAACCTGAGATCGAATCCCTGCCAGAACTTTTTTTAAAATTTTTTTTTTTTATTTAATTTTTTTTAATTTTTTTTAATTCTCTTGGTAAGGATGTGCACCACGTCAATGCTAATGTCTCCTTTGATCCAGAGGTGGATGGACCATGATTACAACTATAGTCAGAACTGTCGATGATTAATGTCTTCCGTTCCAGGGAGGATGGTGAAAGAATTAGAGAATGATAACGACCCGTTGGAACTATTAATGTCTCCTCTTCCAATGTCTAGCTAACCCCGGCTCATTGTTAACATCTTCATGTTCCAGGCATATGTTAAAGTCTATGCTGTCTTGCCCCAACCGGAACTGTTCAACCTGAGATCGAATCCCTGCCAGAACTTTTTTTTATTTTTTTATTTTTTAAATTTTTTTTTAATATTTTTTTTTAATTCTCTTGGTAAGGATGTGCACCACGTCAATGCTAATGTCTCCTTTGATCCAGAGGTGGATGGACCATGATTACAACTATAGTCAGAACTGTCGATGATTAATGTCTTCCGTTCCAGGGAGGATGGTGAAAGAATTAGAGAATGATAACGACCCGTTGGAACTATTAATGTCTCCTCTTCCAATGTCTAGCTAACCCCGGCTCATTGTTAACATCTTCATGTTCCAGGCATATGTTAAAGTCTATGCTGTCTTGCCCCAACCGGAACTGTTCAACCTGAGATCGAATCCCTGCCAGAACTTTTTTTTATTTTTTTATTTTTTAAATTTTTTTTTAATATTTTTTTTTAATTCTCTTGGTAAGGATGTGCACCACGTCAATGCTAATGTCTCCTTTGATCCAGAGGTGGATGGACCATGATTACAACTATAGTCAGAACTGTCGATGATTAATGTCTTCCGTTCCAGGGAGGATGGTGAAAGAATTAGAGAATGATAACGACCCGTTGGAACTATTAATGTCTCCTCTTCCAATGTCTAGCTAACCCCGGCTCATTGTTAACATCTTCATGTTCCAGGCATATGTTAAAGTCTATGCTGTCTTGCCCCAACCGGAACTGTTCAACCTGAGATCGAATCCCTGCCAGAACTTTTTTTATTTTTTTTATTTTTTAAATTGTTTTTAATATTTTTTTTATTTCTCTTGGTAAGGATGTGCACCACGTCAATGCTAATGTCTCCTTTGATCCAGAGGTGGATGGACCATGATTACAACTATAGTCAGAACTGTCGATGATTAATGTCTTCCGTTCCAGGGAGGATGGTGAAAGAATTAGAGAATGATAACGACCCGTTGGAACTATTAATGTCTCCTCTTCCAATGTCTAGCTAACCCCGGCTCATTGTTAACATCTTCATGTTCCAGGCATATGTTAAAGTCTATGCTGTCTTGCCCCAACCGGAACTGTTCAACCTGAGATCGAATCCCTGCCAGAACTTTTTTTTATTTTTTTATTTTTTAAATTTTTTTTTAATATTTTTTTTTAATTCTCTTGGTAAGGATGTGCACCACGTCAATGCTAATGTCTCCTTTGATCCAGAGGTGGATGGACCATGATTACAACTATAGTCAGAACTGTCGATGATTAATGTCTTCCGTTCCAGGGAGGATGGTGAAAGAATTAGAGAATGATAACGACCCGTTGGAACTATTAATGTCTCCTCTTCCAATGTCTAGCTAACCCCGGCTCATTGTTAACATCTTCATGTTCCAGGCATATGTTAAAGTCTATGCTGTCTTGCCCCAACCGGAACTGTTCAACCTGAGATCGAATCCCTGCCAGAACTTTTTTTTATTTTTTTTTTTTTAATTTTTTTTAATATTTTTTTTTAATTCTCTTGGTAAGGATGTGCACCACGTCAATGCTAATGTCTCCTTTGATCCAGAGGTGGATGGACCATGATTACACTATAGTCAGAACTGTCGATGATTAATGTCTTCCGTTCCAGGGAGGATGGTGAAAGAATTAGAGAATGATAACGACCCGTTGGAACTATTAATGTCTCCTCTTCCAATGTCTAGCTAACCCCGGCTCATTGTTAACATCTTCATGTTCCAGGCATATGTTAAAGTCTATGCTGTCTTGCCCCAACCGGAACTGTTCAACCTGAGATCGAATCCCTGCCAGAACTTTTTTTTATTTTTTTATTTTTTAAATTTTTTTAATATTTTTTTTTTAATTCTCTTGGTAAGGATGTGCACCACGTCAATGCTAATGTCTCCTTTGATCCAGAGGTGGATGGACCATGATTACAACTATAGTCAGAACTGTCGATGATTAATGTCTTCCGTTCCAGGGAGGATGGTGAAAGAATTAGAGAATGATAACGACCCGTTGGAACTATTAATGTCTCCTCTTCCAATGTCTAGCTAACCCCGGCTCATTGTTAACATCTTCATGTTCCAGGCATATGTTAAAGTCTATGCTGTCTTGCCCCAACCGGAACTGTTCAACCTGAGATCGAATCCCTGCCAGAACTTTTTTTTTATTTTTTTATTTTTTAAATTTTTTTTAATATTTTTTTTTAATTCTCTTGGTAAGGATGTGCACCACGTCAATGCTAATGTCTCCTTTGATCCAGAGGTGGATGGACCATGATTACAACTATAGTCAGAACTGTCGATGATTAATGTCTTCCGTTCCAGGGAGGATGGTGAAAGAATTAGAGAATGATAACGACCCGTTGGAACTATTAATGTCTCCTCTTCCAATGTCTAGCTAACCCCGGCTCATTGTTAACATCTTCATGTTCCAGGCATATGTTAAAGTCTATGCTGTCTTGCCCCAACCGGAACTGTTCAACCTGAGATCGAATCCCTGCCAGAACTTTTTTTTATTTTTTATTTTTTAAATTTTTTTAATATTTTTTTTAATTCTCTTGGTAAGGATGTGCACCACGTCAATGCTAATGTCTCCTTTGATCCAGAGGTGGATGGACCATGATTACAACTATAGTCAGAACTGTCGATGATTAATGTCTTCCGTTCCAGGGAGGATGGTGAAAGAATTAGAGAATGATAACGACCCGTTGGAACTATTAATGTCTCCTCTTCCAATGTCTAGCTAACCCCGGCTCATTGTTAACATCTTCATGTTCCAGGCATATGTTAAAGTCTATGCTGTCTTGCCCCAACCGGAACTGTTCAACCTGAGATCGAATCCCTGCCAGAACTTTTTTTTATTTTTTTATTTTTTAAATTTTTTTTAATATTTTTTTTAATTCTCTTGGTAAGGATGTGCACCACGTCAATGCTAATGTCTCCTTTGATCCAGAGGTGGATGGACCATGATTACAACTATAGTCAGAACTGTCGATGATTAATGTCTTCCGTTCCAGGGAGGATGGTGAAAGAATTAGAGAATGATAACGACCCGTTGGAACTATTAATGTCTCCTCTTCCAATGTCTAGCTAACCCCGGCTCATTGTTAACATCTTCATGTTCCAGGCATATGTTAAAGTCTATGCTGTCTTGCCCCAACCGGAACTGTTCAACCTGAGATCGAATCCCTGCCAGAACTTTTTTTTATTTTTTTATTTTTTAAATTTTTTTTAATATTTTTTTTTTAATTCTCTTGGTAAGGATGTGCACCACGTCAATGCTAATGTCTCCTTTGATCCAGAGGTGGATGGACCATGATTACAACTATAGTCAGAACTGTCGATGATTAATGTCTTCCGTTCCAGGGAGGATGGTGAAAGAATTAGAGAATGATAACGACCCGTTGGAACTATTAATGTCTCCTCTTCCAATGTCTAGCTAACCCCGGCTCATTGTTAACATCTTCATGTTCCAGGCATATGTTAAAGTCTATGCTGTCTTGCCCCAACCGGAACTGTTCAACCTGAGATCGAATCCCTGCCAGAACTTTTTTTATTTTTTTATTTTTTAAATTTTTTTTAATATTTTTTTTAATTCTCTTGGTAAGGATGTGCACCACGTCAATGCTAATGTCTCCTTTGATCCAGAGGTGGATGGACCATGATTACAACTATAGTCAGAACTGTCGATGATTAATGTCTTCCGTTCCAGGGAGGATGGTGAAAGAATTAGAGAATGATAACGACCCGTTGGAACTATTAATGTCTCCTCTTCCAATGTCTAGCTAACCCCGGCTCATTGTTAACATCTTCATGTTCCAGGCATATGTTAAAGTCTATGCTGTCTTGCCCCAACCGGAACTGTTCAACCTGAGATCGAATCCCTGCCAGAACTTTTTTTTATTTTTTTATTTTTTAAATTTTTTTTTATATTTTTTTTTAATTCTCTTGGTAAGGATGTGCACCACGTCAATGCTAATGTCTCCTTTGATCCAGAGGTGGATGGACCATGATTACAACTATAGTCAGAACTGTCGATGATTAATGTCTTCCGTTCCAGGGAGGATGGTGAAAGAATTAGAGAATGATAACGACCCGTTGGAACTATTAATGTCTCCTCTTCCAATGTCTAGCTAACCCCGGCTCATTGTTAACATCTTCATGTTCCAGGCATATGTTAAAGTCTATGCTGTCTTGCCCCAACCGGAACTGTTCAACCTGAGATCGAATCCCTGCCAGAACTTTTTTTTATTTTTTTATTTTTTAAATTTTTTTTAATATTTTTTTTTTATTCTCTTGGTAAGGATGTGCACCACGTCAATGCTAATGTCTCCTTTGATCCAGAGGTGGATGGACCATGATTACAACTATAGTCAGAACTGTCGATGATTAATGTCTTCCGTTCCAGGGAGGATGGTGAAAGAATTAGAGAATGATAACGACCCGTTGGAACTATTAATGTCTCCTCTTCCAATGTCTAGCTAACCCCGGCTCATTGTTAACATCTTCATGTTCCAGGCATATGTTAAAGTCTATGCTGTCTTGCCCCAACCGGAACTGTTCAACCTGAGATCGAATCCCTGCCAGAACTTTTTTTTATTTTTTATTTTTTTAATTTTTTTTAATATTTTTTTTTAATTCTCTTGGTAAGGATGTGCACCACGTCAATGCTAATGTCTCCTTTGATCCAGAGGTGGATGGACCATGATTACAACTATAGTCAGAACTGTCGATGATTAATGTCTTCCGTTCCAGGGAGGATGGTGAAAGAATTAGAGAATGATAACGACCCGTTGGAACTATTAATGTCTCCTCTTCCAATGTCTAGCTAACCCCGGCTCATTGTTAACATCTTCATGTTCCAGGCATATGTTAAAGTCTATGCTGTCTTGCCCCAACCGGAACTGTTCAACCTGAGATCGAATCCCTGCCAGAACTTTTTTTTATTTTTTTATTTTTTAAATTTTTTTTAATATTTTTTTTAATTCTCTTGGTAAGGATGTGCACCACGTCAATGCTAATGTCTCCTTTGATCCAGAGGTGGATGGACCATGATTACAACTATAGTCAGAACTGTCGATGATTAATGTCTTCCGTTCCAGGGAGGATGGTGAAAGAATTAGAGAATGATAACGACCCGTTGGAACTATTAATGTCTCCTCTTCCAATGTCTAGCTAACCCCGGCTCATTGTTAACATCTTCATGTTCCAGGCATATGTTAAAGTCTATGCTGTCTTGCCCCAACCGGAACTGTTCAACCTGAGATCGAATCCCTGCCAGAACTTTTTTTATTTTTTATTTTTTAAATTTTTTTTAATATTTTTTTTAAATCTCTTGGTAAGGATGTGCACCACGTCAATGCTAATGTCTCCTTTGATCCAGAGGTGGATGGACCATGATTACAACTATAGTCAGAACTGTCGATGATTAATGTCTTCCGTTCCAGGGAGGATGGTGAAAGAATTAGAGAATGATAACGACCCGTTGGAACTATTAATGTCTCCTCTTCCAATGTCTAGCTAACCCCGGCTCATTGTTAACATCTTCATGTTCCAGGCATATGTTAAAGTCTATGCTGTCTTGCCCCAACCGGAACTGTTCAACCTGAGATCGAATCCCTGCCAGAACTTTTTTTTATTTTTTTTTTTTAAAATTTTTTTTAATATTTTTTTTTTAATTCTCTTGGTAAGGATGTGCACCACGTCAATGCTAATGTCTCCTTTGATCCAGAGGTGGATGGACCATGATTACAACTATAGTCAGAACTGTCGATGATTAATGTCTTCCGTTCCAGGGAGGATGGTGAAAGAATTAGAGAATGATAACGACCCGTTGGAACTATTAATGTCTCCTCTTCCAATGTCTAGCTAACCCCGGCTCATTGTTAACATCTTCATGTTCCAGGCATATGTTAAAGTCTATGCTGTCTTGCCCCAACCGGAACTGTTCAACCTGAGATCGAATCCCTGCCAGAACTTTTTTTTATTTTTTTATTTTTTAAATTTTTTTAATATTTTTTTTTAATTCTCTTGGTAAGGATGTGCACCACGTCAATGCTAATGTCTCCTTTGATCCAGAGGTGGATGGACCATGATTACAACTATAGTCAGAACTGTCGATGATTAATGTCTTCCGTTCCAGGGAGGATGGTGAAAGAATTAGAGAATGATAACGACCCGTTGGAACTATTAATGTCTCCTCTTCCAATGTCTAGCTAACCCCGGCTCATTGTTAACATCTTCATGTTCCAGGCATATGTTAAAGTCTATGCTGTCTTGCCCCAACCGGAACTGTTCAACCTGAGATCGAATCCCTGCCAGAACTTTTTTTTATTTTTTTATTTTAAAATTTTTTTTAATATTTTTTTTTAATTCTCTTGGTAAGGATGTGCACCACGTCAATGCTAATGTCTCCTTTGATCCAGAGGTGGATGGACCATGATTACAACTATAGTCAGAACTGTCGATGATTAATGTCTTCCGTTCCAGGGAGGATGGTGAAAGAATTAGAGAATGATAACGACCCGTTGGAACTATTAATGTCTCCTCTTCCAATGTCTAGCTAACCCCGGCTCATTGTTAACATCTTCATGTTCCAGGCATATGTTAAAGTCTATGCTGTCTTGCCCCAACCGGAACTGTTCAACCTGAGATCGAATCCCTGCCAGAACTTTTTTTATTTTTTTATTTTTTAAATTTTTTTTAAATATTTTTTTAAATTCTCTTGGTAAGGATGTGCACCACGTCAATGCTAATGTCTCCTTTGATCCAGAGGTGGATGGACCATGATTACAACTATAGTCAGAACTGTCGATGATTAATGTCTTCCGTTCCAGGGAGGATGGTGAAAGAATTAGAGAATGATAACGACCCGTTGGAACTATTAATGTCTCCTCTTCCAATGTCTAGCTAACCCCGGCTCATTGTTAACATCTTCATGTTCCAGGCATATGTTAAAGTCTATGCTGTCTTGCCCCAACCGGAACTGTTCAACCTGAGATCGAATCCCTGCCAGAACTTTTTTTTATTTTTTTATTTTTTAAATTTTTTTTAATATTTTTTTTAATTCTCTTGGTAAGGATGTGCACCACGTCCATGCTAATGTCTCCTTTGATCCAGTGGTGGATGGACCATGATTACAACTATAGTCAGAACTGTCGATGATTAATGTCTTCCGTTCCAGGGAGGATGGTGAAAGAATTAGAGAATGATAACGACCCGTTGGAACTATTAATGTCTCCTCTTCCAATGTCTAGCTAACCCCGGCTCATTGTTAACATCTTCATGTTCCAGGCATATGTTAAAGTCTATGCTGTCTTGCCCCAACCGGAACTGTTCAACCTGAGATCGAATCCCTGCCAGAACTTTTTTTAAAATTTTTTTTTTATTTAATTTTTTTTAATTCTCTTGGTAAGGATGTGCACCACGTCAATGCTAATGTCTCCTTTGATCCAGAGGTGGATGGACCATGATTACAACTATAGTCAGAACTGTCGATGATTAATGTCTTCCGTTCCAGGGAGGATGGTGAAAGAATTAGAGAATGATAACGACCCGTTGGAACTATTAATGTCTCCTCTTCCAATGTCTAGCTAACCCCGGCTCATTGTTAACATCTTCATGTTCCAGGCATATGTTAAAGTCTATGCTGTCTTGCCCCAACCGGAACTGTTCAACCTGAGATCGAATCCCTGCCAGAACTTTTTTTTATTTTTTATTTTTTAAATTGTTTTTTAATATTTTTTTTTTAATTCTCTTGGTAAGGATGTGAACCACGTCAATGCTAATGTCTCCTTTGATCCAGAGGTGGATGGACCATGATTACAACTATAGTCAGAACTGTCGATGATTAATGTCTTCCGTTCCAGGGAGGATGGTGAAAGAATTAGAGAATGATAACGACCCGTTGGAACTATTAATGTCTCCTCTTCCAATGTCTAGCTAACCCCGGCTCATTGTTAACATCTTCATGTTCCAGGCATATGTTAAAGTCTATGCTGTCTTGCCCCAACCGGAACTGTTCAACCTGAGATCGAATCCCTGCCAGAACTTTTTTTAAAATTTTTTTTTTTATTTAATTTTTTTTAATTCTCTTGGTAAGGATGTGCACCACGTCAATGCTAATGTCTCCTTTGATCCAGAGGTGGATGGACCATGATTACAACTATAGTCAGAACTGTCGATGATTAATGTCTTCCGTTCCAGGGAGGATGGTGAAAGAATTAGAGAATGATAACGACCCGTTGGAACTATTAATGTCTCCTCTTCCAATGTCTAGCTAACCCCGGCTCATTGTTAACATCTTCATGTTCCAGGCATATGTTAAAGTCTATGCTGTCTTGCCCCAACCGGAACTGTTCAACCTGAGATCGAATCCCTGCCAGAACTTTTTTTATTTTTTATTTTTTAAATTTTTTTTAATATTTTTTTTAATTCTCTTGGTAAGGATGTGCACCACGTCAATGCTAATGTCTCCTTTGATCCAGAGGTGGATGGACCATGATTACAACTATAGTCAGAACTGTCGATGATTAATGTCTTCCGTTCCAGGGAGGATGGTGAAAGAATTAGAGAATGATAACGACCCGTTGGAACTATTAATGTCTCCTCTTCCAATGTCTAGCTAACCCCGGCTCATTGTTAACATCTTCATGTTCCAGGCATATGTTAAAGTCTATGCTGTCTTGCCCCAACCGGAACTGTTCAACCTGAGATCGAATCCCTGCCAGAACTTTTTTTTATTTTTTTTTTTTTTAAATTTTTTTTAATATTTTTTTTTTAATTCTCTTGGTAAGGATGTGCACCACGTCAATGCTAATGTCTCCTTTGATCCAGAGGTGGATGGACCATGATTACAACTATAGTCAGAACTGTCGATGATTAATGTCTTCCGTTCCAGGGAGGATGGTGAAAGAATTAGAGAATGATAACGACCCGTTGGAACTATTAATGTCTCCTCTTCCAATGTCTAGCTAACCCCGGCTCATTGTTAACATCTTCATGTTCCAGGCATATGTTAAAGTCTATGCTGTCTTGCCCCAACCGGAACTGTTCAACCTGAGATCGAATCCCTGCCAGAACTTTTTTTTATTTTTTTATTTTTAAAATTTTTTTTAATATTTTTTTTTAATTCTCTTGGTAAGGATGTGCACCACGTCAATGCTAATGTCTCCTTTGATCCAGAGGTGGATGGACCATGATTACAACTATAGTCAGAACTGTCGATGATTAATGTCTTCCGTTCCAGGGAGGATGGTGAAAGAATTAGAGAATGATAACGACCCGTTGGAACTATTAATGTCTCCTCTTCCAATGTCTAGCTAACCCCGGCTCATTGTTAACATCTTCATGTTCCAGGCATATGTTAAAGTCTATGCTGTCTTGCCCCAACCGGAACTGTTCAACCTGAGATCGAATCCCTGCCAGAACTTTTTTTATTTTTTTATTTTTAAAATTTTTTTTAATATTTTTTTTTAATTCTCTTGGTAAGGATGTGCACCACGTCAATGCTAATGTCTCCTTTGATCCAGAGGTGGATGGACCATGATTACAACTATAGTCAGAACTGTCGATGATTAATGTCTTCCGTTCCAGGGAGGATGGTGAAAGAATTAGAGAATGATACGACCCGTTGGAACTATTAATGTCTCCTCTTCCAATGTCTAGCTAACCCCGGCTCATTGTTAACATCTTCATGTTCCAGGCATATGTTAAAGTCTATGCTGTCTTGCCCCAACCGGAACTGTTCAACCTGAGATCGAATCCCTGCCAAACTTTTTTTTATTTTTTTTTTTTTAAAATTTTTTTTAATATTTTTTTTTAATTCTCTTGGTAAGGATGTGCACCACGTCAATGCTAATGTCTCCTTTGATCCAGAGGTGGATGGACCATGATTACAACTATAGTCAGAACTGTCGATGATTAATGTCTTCCGTTCCAGGGAGGATGGTGAAAGAATTAGAGAATGATAACGACCCGTTGGAACTATTAATGTCTCCTCTTCCAATGTCTAGCTAACCCCGGCTCATTGTTAACATCTTCATGTTCCAGGCATATGTTAAAGTCTATGCTGTCTTGCCCCAACCGGAACTGTTCAACCTGAGATCGAATCCCTGCCAGAACTTTTTTTAATTTTTTATTTTTTAAATTTTTTTTAATATTTTTTTTAATTCTCTTGGTAAGGATGTGCACCACGTCAATGCTAATGTCTCCTTTGATCCAGAGGTGGATGGACCATGATTACAACTATAGTCAGAACTGTCGATGATTAATGTCTTCCGTTCCAGGGAGGATGGTGAAAGAATTAGAGAATGATAACGACCCGTTGGAACTATTAATGTCTCCTCTTCCAATGTCTAGCTAACCCCGGCTCATTGTTAACATCTTCATGTTCCAGGCATATGTTAAAGTCTATGCTGTCTTGCCCCAACCGGAACTGTTCAACCTGAGATCGAATCCCTGCCAGAACTTTTTTTTTATTTTTTTTATTTTTTAAATTTTTTTTTAAATATTTTTTTTTAATTCTCTTGGTAAGGATGTGCACCACGTCAATGCTAATGTCTCCCTTTGATCCAGAGGTGGATGGAACATGATTACAACTATAGGTCAGAAA
>JACATO010001925.1:0-38136 GCA_018389105.1 Nautilus pompilius
ATTAGTTTTTGAGAGAGCAGCCAAGGGTAGGACAGTATATACTTTATTCGATTTGTAAATCAGAAGCCACTTTCGACTATCAGCAAGTATCTCATCGCCCCTGAGGAACTTGTACAAGTTAGAAATGCCGGCTAACCTCTCGCGGCGCCCCGACTGAGCCAAACCTCTGCAGAGCCTTCAACGTGAGGTTTCACTGCCGTGGTCATTATTTAACTGTCATAAAATGAGAACAAAGTTTTAAAATAATCCTCTGAATGGGAATAAACAAATGTATCTGAACTAAAATCCTCCTAGCGGAAAGGGGAAGGAAACACCGAGACAGTAAAAAAACCACTTGCTATGAAACGTATTAAAATTTTGCGGTGGAGAGAAAAACAGGTAACGATAATAATTCTTATAAGTCAAAAGTGATTTAACCTTTAATCCTCCAATACGAAGATTACTTCTGAATTTTTGGAAATTAAAAAGCTAAAATTTTAAAAAAAAAATTCTGAATAAAGTTCTCGCGTTAATCTATCCCAACGCGTGTGTGTGTGCAGCTCATCAGCTTCAGCGTTAAGTATGATTTTTAGCTTTCATTTTTCCCCCCTAAAATATTGCAAACGCGAATTAAGAAAAGAAAGGGAATGTTGTTGCCATACTTGAGAATATGCACTAATAACCTTGAGAAGAGATGCGAGTTCGCTTTTATCACGAAGCACAACAAAGCTCCGAGATGTCATTATAGCGGTTGCCATGGCGATTGCAATATAATCAGTTTTTTTTATGAGCCTACCTATGTTAGAACTTGCTGCCCCCCAACGTAGATTTTATACCGGACCATGCACGGGGGAAGATGGAGAATGGAAATGTTCCATCTGATGTACAGATCAGAAATTTTAAGATGGGAGACGATATAAGAGATAGGAAAACAAAAAAATCTTCCAGTAGAATTTATATACCTACGATTGGGCAACTGATGATTTGCTAAGAATAAAAAAAGTCAATGATGAGCAGAATATAGTGACTTCAATCAGAGTATGCTGCAGCTAAATCAATACAGCTAGCTCATAAGCAGACTTCAAAGAGCACCTGTTAGGGGCCATGATACATTACAGCCATTTTACCATGCACCATGAAGATCATTGACAGTCTCCAGCATGCAATCAATAAATGTTTTTCTTAAGAACAAAAGGGGGGGGGGAAAGAAAGCTGCTGTGATGCTCCTTCAATCTAAAGAAGTCATTTTGCAGCCAGAGTTGGCTAAAAATTCTTCTTCCTGTTTTGTATTTATCTACCGAGTGTTGTCTTTGTAAATAACAAGCAGATGGTCAGCAGATTCGGTGTAGATCACTCCTATCAGCTACTTAGGCAAAGAGAAAAGGAGGGAGTGGAGGCAATGGCGAGAAAAAATGATGATTGGTGACAGAAATGTATGACACGTGTGAGATGTAACATTATGGTGGTGTCAGACTTCTAACCTTGCCACAGTCCACGTTGCTTTATCTGAATACTGCTGATGTTTTGAATACCAAAGTAAAGGGAAAAAAAACAGCATCATCAACAAAAATCCCTTCATTTAAACATGTGACTACGAGAAGATCAGAGAATTTGAAAATCAATAAAATGCTACATAGAACGATAGATGAACACTGACATTCTAAACAGAGAATTCTTCACCATGGCAACAAAATTATTCACATCAACCTGCACTGCTATGGCTGCTGGCAAGAAAGTTAAGAAAGTGTAGCGTACATCTTCCCAGAGTTAAAAGTGTTATATTTTTTTCCAGTAATGTAATCCATTTCTAAGTTACATCAACTGTTTATTCCTGTTATCAAAGAGGAGCAGGATGAATAATAAAACTCAGAATGTGACAAAATGTCCCTGACGAAAGAGTCAAATAAAAAATGAATATTGTTTCCTATGTGGAATGCAAAATGCTGTTTTTGTATTTGTTTATATTGCATTAACTTCTATCTCTGCTCATTGTGTAATAAAATACAAAGGTCAAAACAGACATTCCCTTTACAGTTATCATTTATTCATGAATAAGCAGCAAGTTCCGAAGGCATTCTCTGACCTAAGCAATATTGAAATCATCAAGCTGAATCTGATTGCATTCTAATGCAGCTAAGAATCTTCATCCATGAACCTCAATGGCATAAATTTCCATTTTGCAGACCTCAAATCAAACAACAACGTACAGGGAAAGTTCTGCTTTTTAATGTTTTGTCACAGTTTGTTAGTATTATCATGCAATCTCTTGCGAGTCAATACAATGTAAACTTCTCTCATTTTATTCTTAATATCCTTTATTATCATTATTATTATTATTGCTTCAGTGATGCTTCATTTCAATTTATCTATCTTCAAATTAAAAAAAAAAAAAATATATATATAAAGAAGTGAATTCTTCAAGGTTTGTGATCTTTCAGGCAGACTTTTCTGTAAACACAATAAATAATGCTATTCCTTTCTTCTTTTCCTGCATGACAAGTGGAAACACAGCTCTCCTGCCAAGATAGCCACGGATAACTATCTGCGTTCGCTATCCCCGTGTAAGGGGCTATATAGAATTTTGTGGAACAAACTCATACACTTGGAATTAGTTAAGCAGAATTCTATCAAAGCTAAAAGATTTTTTTAAAAAAGAGAGAGATGGAGAGAGAGAGAGAGAGAGAGAGAGAGAGAGAGAGAGACAGAGACAGAGAGAGAGAGATAGACAGAGAGAGAGAGAGAGAAGATGGAGAGAGACAGACAGACAGACAAGAGAGAGATGGAGAGAGAGAGAGAGAGAGAGAGATGAAGAGAGACAGCCAGACAGAGAGAGAGAGAGAGAGATGAAAGAGACAGACAGACAGAGAGAGAGAGAGAGATGAAAGAGAGACAGACAGACAGAGAGACAGAGGAGATGAAGAGAGACAGACAGAGAGAGAGAGATATGAAGAGAGACAGAAAGACGAGAGAGAGATAGAGATGAGATAGAGAGACAGGACAGACAGAGAGAGGAGAGGAGATGAAGAGAGACAGACAGAGAGAGAGAGATGAAGAGAGACAGACAGACAGAGAGAGAGAGAGAGATGAAGAGAGACAGACAGACAGAGAGAGGAGGAGATGAAGAGCGACAGACAGAGAGAGAGAGATGAAGAGGACAGACAGACAGAGAGAGAGAGGAGGAGATGAAGAGAGACAGAGAGAGAGAGATGAAGAGAGCAGACAGAGAGAGAGAGAGAGAGAGAGAAAGAGAGAGAGAGATGGAGAGAGACAGACAGACGACAGAGAGGAGATGGAGGAGAGAGAGAGAGAGAGGAGAGAGAGAGAGAGAGAGAGAGAGAGAGAGAGAGAGAGAGATGAAGAGAGACAGACAGAGAGAGAGATGGAGAGAGAGAGGCGAGAGATGAAGAGAGACAGACAGAGAGAGAGAGAGAGAGAGCGAGAGAGAGAGGATATGAAGAGAGACAGACAGCCAGAGAGAGACGAGGAGAGAGAGACAGAGATGGAGAGAGAGAGAGGAGCAAGAGAGACAGACAGAGAGAGAGAGAGGAGAGATGAAGAGAGACAGAGAGAGAGGGAGAGAGAGATCGAGGACAGACGACAGACAGAGAGAGAGAGAGACAGAGGAGAGACAGACAGCAGAGAGAGACAGACAGACAGAGAGAGAGAGAAACAAATCCTGCAGTTAATTGATTCTCAGGTGATAAGGTGATAAAACAACATCTGTGGAATGACATGGTAATTAGAATATTCATAAAGAAAGAAAGAAAAAAGATCTAACCCAAAATTTTGCATAAACTTCGAAAACCATCAATCTTAGTAGACACGAGTAAAGTATATTTCTAAGATGAAAAATGCTGCCGATACAAAGAAGCTGATGATGAGATGTAGATTTGTAAATCGGTAATTTTCTAAGACTTAAAACCCTCAAATTATAAAATTACAGATCAACAATATAAAAAAAGTTGTCTTTATTTTCTAAATGATAAATTTCTTTTATTATCACTAAATGTACTTTTGATGGAAAAAAAAAACCAACATACTTTTCTTTGCCATTAACCACTGACGTCTTTATTTACAAACTTTGATGATGATAATAATGGCTTAAAAACCAGAGTATGGTATACCTTCCACTCTGTTGTTACACCTGCCAATTTTTCTCGTTAAGATATTAAAAAGAGAACCTATTTGAAATGTAGCTGCTACTTAGATGGCGAAGTGATACATTTTAAAACTATCTGCTTGGATTTATAGAAATTCATTTATTTAAACTATCAACAACTAATGCATACTGTCATAATGGAAAGAAAGGTCTCTATTAATTAGTTTGTCCTTTCAGATTTCAGAATTAACGATGAAGTGAATAATATACTGGACCAGGAAGCAATTAGTGATATAATACTGAAATATTTATGTACCACATGCAATCACAGAGACTGAATGACTTACAAGCCAAATGTTCAAGGTCTACAAATGGCTTTTCATCAGAATCGCCTCAATTATCCAAAGTAGTACACACACAGTTTGATAAACACCGCATGCCAACAGTTCAGGGAAAGATAACATGGGCAAATATTTCTGATTATCAATTTATGATTCCACACACAAGAGCGGGTTGTTTTCTCAGCTGTAGCATAAACTCCGGGGTCCATTGGATGGCGACTTTGCTTGCCACCTTACGCAGAATGGTAAAATTCTTTCACTTCTATTCAACCAGCATTCACAATGCAACCAGATTTGAATATTTTACTTGAAGCTTAAATAACAGAAAGAACCAAAACTGTAGCTGTTTTGATAATTTGATTTTAAAAATATTATGTATTTAATCAAATTAACTACTAATTATAACAACAAGATATAGAAATAAGCATATAATCAAACAAAGACTAGAATACACAGATTTTACATATATCGCACTTGTCTGTGATTCACTGTTATAATTACAGATTTTGACGCTTAGGACAGCGCCATTTTTTCTTTGTTACTCTCTTGAAGTAAGAGTTTAAAAAAGAAATGGTCTTAGAATCCAGATCACACGCAAAACTGTTTGTGGGGTTTCTTGACAGGAAAGTAACAGTATTTATTGCCTATACATGTTAGAAAAACATTTAATATCAAACGTATTAACGTTTCCTCCCCTCCAACAAATGATACATCCAAGTTATTGCATAAAAGAGTGTGCGCTAAGTCTGTTTATTTAGCAGACCAGAGTTCTTTTAAAGGATATTGATAGCACATACACAGCTTCTTATCTTATTGCAGATATGTGGATTATGTTTTCAGTGCTAGGAAGTATTTTTATGGAGTTTGTGACTGAAAAGCTTTGAGGTATTCTCACGCGCAGAACACTGGACTACGAGAACACGACGCGACGCGTTAGTTAAGCTAAAGGTCATCAGAGCTAGAGAGTCAGATGGAAGGAAGGAAGGAAGGAAGGAAGGAAGGGAATAGAATGAAATGAAGTAGCCAGTTAATTCCCATGTGAGGAGGTCATTAGATGTTAATCAGAAACATTTCCAGGGCTGACACTGTTCAGCACATCTGCCAGCCAGTGAATCTCTCAGATCCCCTTCTGTCAGAGGCTTTGATACCTGTGTTGTGCAGCAGCTGTGATCCTAGTGTTGATGCTTGGACCCACAACTTTTGCCATCTTCCTTTCAAAACTGGAAAACATTTTTCTTTTCATTTTTAATTTAAAAAAACAAAAAAACAAAACGACAACACAGAAGCAACAAAAATTCATTACATAAGTGAAACCTGGGGGGCTTTAGTTTCAAGCAAATGTTTGAAAATCATAAGTCTGTTTTATTGAGCTACCAAGTGAAGATCCTACAGGGCTGATACTTCACATCACCTCGACACGATCAGCGGCAGGCTGAATTTAGGCGCTGAAATAGTTACATCTGGCTGATTTCGATTTCCTTAATTATTTTAAGTACACAGCACATATATAATAATCATTATTATTCACATTTTCTAGAAAAAAAAAGAAGCCAATAAATAACAGCTGTCTAGAATCTGATGGATATTGATCAATGGTCTGGAAGGTAGATGGTATTCATCATAATGAATTATATTATTATAGATTTTCAACTGTGTCTATCTGATAGTATAAACTGAACTATTTTTTTATGTTTTAAGCTTTTAGAAAGAGAATTAATCAAGCAGCATACACACAATTATCTTGTTGCTGAGTTTTCAATAATCCTGGTAATAATAGTGGAATCTACTGGGTAAATACACATATTTTAAAAAAAAACAAAAAACTGTGGTAATATTAAGACTGTAGTTGGTTTTGCAGTCTTACCAAATCCAATGTTTCTTTCAAATTTGTTTAAGCATTACCGCAGAACTGGATTGATAGGACATAAGTACAAAAAAGAGAGAGAGAGAGAGAAAAGCCACCTAAAGGAACTCTCCAGTCTGTGAGAGCTTAATGTGGGCAAATACTGCTAGAAGATTAAAGACAAGCAGGAGTCAAAGTGCTTCCTGTTGCATGGTTGGTCAGGGTTAGTGCTCTCTAATCAAGGGAGAAGGAAATTGACATTGTAATTGACCACTCATCCTGTCAAATGCTGTACTACTAATCTAAACAAGATCTATGTGGAAGAGGGAATGGCCGCTGCAGCGAGGACATAAAGAAAGCAGAGACTCTCTCTTGCAGTCAGACAGAGACCTTGCAGACAAAATACCTTCCTCCACTCCAGGGCAAATTAAATAAGGTCTCTTCATCTTTTCAAGCACCAAGAAAATCTACTATAGATTGTGGAAAATGAGAGCTGGCCAAACAATCAACCAATGAGATGATAAAGTGAATGAGGATGTAATCAGTGCTTGGGGTCAGCTGATTGACAGTACCTCTTAATGTAATTGTATTTGTTTCCTGTATTAAATTTCTACTACAAGGTTTTCCCCATCAACATTTCATTCAAATAGTTCAGTCTCTCACAGACACACCAGATCCATTATGGAACCAACAGTTCATTCAAGTGGATAGTAATTTATCAGAGAAAACTGCATCCAGAACTTCTCTTGAGTGGATGAAATCCCTGGATGTTGGTGTTGGTCTCAATGGTTATGTAGCTGGTGTTGACCCAGGTCATAGGGATTTTGCAGACCGGCAACCTGTCCATAACCTGAAGAGGATAAACTTCCTGTTGCAGAGTAAAGGTTGTTTTGGCTCTTTCTTTTAATACTAAAAAAATGTGCAGAAATTGTTACACGAACCTAACTAATAGTTGTTTGTGGAAACCACCGCATATTCGCGGAATCGCAAATATCCTCCGCGATTTTTTATGGCTTTTTTTCGTGGCGATATATATTTTTTAACACTAAATTATTAACAACAATATAATTTACTAATTTTGTAATATAAATACTAACGTAAATTCAGCAAAATATCGATATAAAATAAAACGCTATTGGCTGGAGGTTTGAAAGTAGCCAATCAGAGAGCGTCATTCATTTCTCCTCGCTGCTGGAGGTTTGAAAGTAGCCAATCAGAGAGCGTCATTCATTTCTCCTCGCTGCTGGAGGTTTGAAAGTAGCCAATCAGAGAGCGTCATTCATTTCTCCTCGCTGCTGGAGGTTTGAAAGTAGCCAATCCGAGACCGTTATTCATTTCTCCTCACTGCTGATTGGCTGCTGCCCACGAGGCGCTGTCTCAGGCAGATGCAGCCCCGCATCATCCCAGTTTACCGCGTGTAGCCATCTCGAGTGTTTCTCTGAGTGTTGTGTTTTTTATTAAATTATTATTATATATCTATTTATATTTTTTAAATTATATTTTCACGTTTACAGGCATTTTTATGGACCACGTCCAATATTTGCAGTTTTTCACTCTTTGCGGGTGATCAAGGAACATAACCCCTGCGAATACCGAGAATGGGGGGGGGGACAACTGTATATAACCTCTAGGTTTCAACACAAAAACGTGTCTCTAAAACCCCTCTGGAAGAACAAGACTTTCCATAATCCAAGTGCCATTCTACACCTCCATTTTTCAACATGGTTGTTCCAGAACCTTATTGAGCAAGTGCGCATTAAACAGATTTTAAAGATCACTGCAAAATTTAAAAGGAAAAAGAAACCAACAAGACAGATGAATTAAAGATAAACAACAACAACACTAATTTCTGTTACTACTGTACCCAAACAAAAACAAAAAAAAAATCCATGCCACGTGGAGACAAGAACAGTTTTGCAGATGTAAAATGATTTCCGTGATTTACCTATGAATTCATTTCACACGATAAACTGAGAAAATCTTCTCAGATGATCTGTAAATGAAAAAAGCAGAATGTTCAAAAGTAGCTGGTAAATTAAGAGTATTAAAAACCAATCCAGGTTCTCTCAGTCATCTCCTCAGATTTCAGCCAGCTTCCTCACATCAACACACCAGTAACCCGTGCGAGAAATCTTATGAAGAACAATGATCTTTCTGAAATGTGCCTGACATTTATAACATCTTTAAAGGAACAACTACTACTGCTGCAAATTGAACATCTCAGTGTCTAAGGAATTAATTTGTTTGAAATTTAATTTTACAATCCAAACCTTTTTTGTTGCTGGGGAACAAGAACTGAAAAGGGTTATTTGGGATATAAAGTATATATGGCTGTTTTTTTCTTCTGATGACGTGTTTGTGTGTGTGAGAGAGAGAGAGAGAAATGGAGAGATGGGGAGAGATGGAGATGGAGAGAGAGAGAAATGGAGAGAGAGATGGAATGAGAGAGAGAGAGAGAGAGAGAAATGGAGAGATGGGGAGAGATGGGGAGAGATGGAGATGGAGAGAGAGAGAGAGAAATGGAGAGATGGAGAGATGGAGATGGAGAGAGAGATGGAGAGAGAGATGGAGGGAGAGAGATGGAAGAGAGAGAGAGAGAAATGGAGAGATGGAGAGATGGAGATGGAGAGAGAGATGGAAAGAGAGAGAGAGAGAGAAATGGAGAGATGGAAAGAGAGAGAAGGGAGGAGGGGAAGATGGGGTAGAGAGAGAGATGGAGCGATGGAACGAGAGAGCGCGCGAGCGAGAGAGCGAGAGAGAGAGCGCTGGCGAGAGAGATGGAGCCCGCCAGAGCGAGAGAGAGAAATGGAGAGATGGAGAGAGAGATGAACCGAGCGAGCGAGCGAGAGAGGAGAGCGCGAGAGAGCGAGAGAGCGAGACGAGAGAGAGAGCTCGAGAGGCCAGGAGAGCTGGAGCGGAGCGGATGGCCCGAGAGAGCCCGAGCGGGGGGAGCTGGGGCGAGAGCGAGAGAGCCCTGGCGCGATGGAGAGCGAGATGGCCAGAGCGCGGAGTATGGAGAGATGGAGGGAGAGAGATGGAAAGCGCGAGCGAGCTAGAGGAAGCGCGCTCGCGCCATGGGCTTGGAGAGAGAGCTGGAACGCGAGCGCCCGAGAGGGGGGCCGCTGGGGCGCGCGAGCGAGAGCCCGGCGAGCTGGGAGAGCATCGCGCGCGAGAGCCCTGGAGAGCTGGAGAGAGCGCTGGAGAGCTGGAGATGGAGAGGAAGAGAGAGAGAGAGAGATGGAGGGAGAGAGAGAGAGATATGGATTACTAATTGAAGAAATAATCTCCCCTCACCTTTTATAGGAAAGAAGGATTCACAGAAAAAATATAACCAGTCTGTGTCTGCCATTAATATTCTAAGCAAGCAATAGATTAAGAGAAGGAGGTTTATAGTTGAGGATTAAGATGCTCCGAGAGAACTACTGATAGTTTTTATTGCCAGAGGGGTGTTTGAGAAATCTTCTGTTTAAACCTTACGTGTGCATATGAAAGCAGTCTGATATAATAAACAGAATGTCAGCAACGGCCTGGAAATAAGAGAAAACTCTGCCTCCCGTTTCTGAAATGGTTGCAAAACCATAAATTAACAGAAGACAAAAAAAAAAGTCTAATTTCAAAAAAATTTCTGAAAACAAATGAAGTACGGAAAGTAAAAAACAACAAAAAATTGCAATAAAGGTCTCTCGGAAGAATGGAAACATCTGGATTAACACAAACCCTTCAATTTAGTGTCTTGTCGCTACAGATCCCTTGTTCTCAGCTCACAAAAACGCCATCCATGTAGAATAAGAAAACCGAAAAGAATTCCGCAAAGAATAGTGGGAGCAACATTTACCCGTGTGGCACAAGTCTGATGGTCTGGCCTCAGCCAATGACGGGAAGATCCAGCGACCTTAATCCAGTTAGTGCACTGCTGCATGCGCTCTTTCTTCTTCTTTTTTAAAAAAAAAAACAAATATCTTTACAATGAAACGAACTGTTTGTTTTTAACCCCCACCAAGAACTATAGAAGAAAGAGAAAAGGGGAGGGGAATGGCGCAGAGAGTCAAAAAAGATTGACGCATGCTTCAATAGTTTCACTGTTCTGGCATGTCTCCATACAGTCACTCCAATAATTTCCTTGGCTAGGGGCGAGTAAAACACTGTCCCTGTCTGTGCTAGAGTGGGTTAAAGCTAATTTCTCTGGTACAGACACCAAAATCACTGAAGCATTTGACAGCGGCCCTAGGGGTTAGAAACACAGCTTCGGTATAAAAATGTTGCATCTTGTCATGGCCTTTCATATGAACCCTGTCCTCTGATACTTAGACGACTCTCTTCCCAGAGAGGTGAATAATGGTTTTATATTTAAAAAAAAACTAAAGGAGAGAGAAAGAAAGGGAACTAACTTTCTTTTGTAGCGCATCAGTGGCTTAACTGGTGCTTCCCATCCATCCATTAATATCAAAAGAATATTCGTAAGGCATTTGTCTCCCTGTTTTCACTGAGGACTTGAAATAATTTAACTTATAATATTGTGAAAAAGAGTTTGAAGTATAAACTTGAATTACATTTGGAAATGGGGTTTATTCGCCATAATCTCTAATATTTAAATAAAATGTGGCTCACAGTACATACAATACTGAAAATCACTATGGAAACACACACGACATGCTCAACTAGAGAGAGGCGTGTGTAGCACATCCACAACGCATTAGCATTTTGTACCTGAACCATTTGGTTTATACAGAACATGACCCCTTGTTTTCGTGCTCCCTTATCAGTATACGACATTAAAATGTTATATTCTAAACATCAAGTAGCCCTTTCCACAATACCATCCTACATGTTTGGTTGCCATTTGACTTTCTCGGTAGCCGCATCATCTCATACGGGCTCAATGATGTCCATGTCAGGACTCTGCACGTGCAACCCATGGCATCTTTGCATTCCAGAGTTTTCCATCACAGTGGCTGTGTGCTAGGGTTCACTGTCATGTCTGAAAACGAATCTCTGAGGAAGTGATATGATTGCCCATGCCCGTCAGCAGTTAGTATACCTTTGATTTTATTCCAGTCCCTGACGCCCCTGGCTGATGTGCACCTCTCTTACACTCATACTGCTCCACCTTTGAATACTGCCGTTATTTACTGCCAAACAGTTCAAACTTGTAATCATCTGTAAAGACCTTCTTCAGGGTTTTGCCATCCTTCTCTCGTTTCTGCTGCATTATTCGGTTGCCTCTCCTCAGCAAAGGTATTCGGGCAGCTGCACATCCACTGAAACCACTCCAGGCTAACGTGTATCTTTTACTTTATCCTAACGCAAACTCGAGCTCGGGAGCCACATGGAGTAAGTAGCCTCCACCAGTCAAGACTTTGATTTCGATACACCAATGTGATATCTCCTTCCCAAGAGCCACAGTATTCACCACACTACAATCAGATCACTGCCCGTACTTGCATAGACCTCCGTATTATACCAAGACATGACCGTACTATGTGTGTGGGTGTGATTAATCCAAAAATTTAAATAATTAATCCATTTCCAAATACAGATATCATCACACCTTTGATGATGATAAAAAAATCCGAAACACTTATGGAACCCTGGTAAACAAACAGTGAATTATCAGATGGGGCGCTATTCGAGCAAATCCATGGATTATACACGATCCGCTACAATCCATTTTTCTCTCTATAATTAAATTTTAAAAATATTTTTTTATCTTAAAAATAATTAAAAAAGAGAGAGAGAGATGTGTGTTCAGCAGCATGTCCCTCCCACCTCCCCCCTTTTTCCTTTTCTATAAATAAATAGTAATTATCATATTTCTATCTCAATTCCCGAAGGGAGATTAGGGGCTGGAAAAATGAATCATAATTATTTTGCTATCCAAATTGCTTCTCAACACAAATCACAAGAACAGAGAGGCGAGTTACTACACAAAGAATACAATGAATAAGATAATCCACCTTTCTATTATTTCTAATTGTTTCAGTTTAGCATGCCTATAAATATGGAAGCCCCTTCCGCTCGAGACCCAAGCTGAGGAAAGGGGACTGGGAAAAGACTACGATGTTGAGCACAGCGATTCACATTCCTGTGGTGAGCCAGAAGACGAAAAAACATCGGACAGATGGCCATCTTATTTAGCCATGCAAATGTGCTATGCTACTTTAACAGAATGAAATTCTGCGAGTCTCTAGGGCAGCTGTAGAATTAACTCACAGACATGTGTATTATGGTCAGGTACCAGACAAAAATGAACAATCATCTTTACTAAAACATGCTAATTATCAGTAAAAAAACAAAGAGATGGTGTGGGGTGGTGGAGTGTCGGAGCTGGCAAGATATTGAAAGACAATGCAGATTCTAAGAAAAACCAATCTATATGCAAGTTGTTCTAAATCGACCAATTGAAGACAATCAGTACATTCTGGCCTCTATTAACCTTTTTTCAAATAGACACTTTACAAGATTAGTGACTGCGTCTAACCATTTATCACAACATCATTGGAAATAAGTTGTATTTGTACATAACCTCAGATTGAAAGTAAATCAAATTATCAGTTTTTATGAACATATTTCAAAAAGTAAATTTAATGCCTAAGAAACTACAATGGATTATTCACATAAGATTAATACATGAGTCATTTTGATGTTTTAAATCTCCACACAGACAGGCCAGAAAATAATTCGAAACATCAAATCTTGGGTATTAGTGAAATCCAAAGGCAATCTGACATGGAGGAGAATTTAAAGACTAATCGTTTAGCTGGCCTTATCCATTCCTGGTTTGACTCTTGTCGCCATCTTTGTTTATTTTAATAGAAAAAATACCCAAGTGTGGATGAAATATAAGAGAAAGAAAATGAATAAAATTCAATTGACAAGAGCATCACTATACAGAAAATTCTTTTGTGGCATTGACAAGTTTATGATAGCATAAGTATGTAGTAATGTCAGTAAACCGTACTGAACAACCCGGCTTCTCTCTCTCTCTCCATCTCCATCTCTCGCTCTCTCTTCCTCTTCTTCATCTCTCTCTCCATCTCTCTCTTTCCCCTCCTCTCTCCTCCTCTTCTTCATCTCTCGCTCTCCTCCTTCTTCTCCCATCTCTCTCTCTCTCTCTCCCCCCTCCTCTCTCTCTCTGCTCTCTCTCTCTCTCCATCTCTCTCTCCTCGCCTCCTCTCTTCCCCCTCCTCTCTCCTCCTCTTCTTCATCTCTCTCTCTCTCCTCTCCTCCCCCTATCTCTCCATCTCGCTCTCTCTCCTCCTCTTCTTCCTCGCCATCTCTCTCTTTCCCCTCCTCTCTCCCCTCTCTCATCTCTCTCTCTCTCTCTGCTCCTCTCTCTCCCCCATCTCTCGCTCTCTCTCCTCCTCTCTCTCCCCTCCTCTCTCCTCCCTCTCTCTCTCTCTCTCTCTCTCCCCTCCCCTATCTCTCCATCTCTCTCTCTCTCCCCCCTCCTCTCTGTCTCTCTCTCTCTCTCTACTGACAACAAACTTGTGAGCATGTCTGAAACTTCTGAAAAATCAAATACAAGGATGTTTTAGAAAGAAAAGAAAAAAGATATATATCATCTTTAAAAGCTTTCATGAAAGGCAACAAAAATTTATTTTTTGGTGTGGGGATATTACAAGATAAGGAAGTAATATTTAGGAAGATGCAAAAGTTGTTTTTTTTTTTAATTACCAACGTTAAAAAGCAGTTCTGAATATGGGTTGGTTTTGTTACTTTTGCATGTGAAGATGGAAGAAGTATACAAGACAGTTTTCCTTAATGGTGGCCAACTGTTGATAATGCTCTCTATCTCTTATATAAATCCAAGTGATAGCCTACTGATATAAGAACTGGTTACATGCGAAAGTTGTTTGTTGTTTCTTCTCGAGAACAAACAAAAAAGACAGTTAGGGTTATTCTGAAATGGTACCAACAAGAGATCCGTCCAAGCTCTTTCCATCATCTTGGAACGAAGAGAACCAATTTCTTTGCTTTCATGATTTTCCCTGACAACATCAGTGGTGGTTCCTTTGCTATTTTCTCTTTGAATGCTTTTAGAGCCAAAAGCTAATTGGTCACTGCTGATTTTTATAGTATCAGATGAGGGATTACATATGAAACTGGTAGACAACAACAAAACAAGAATATGAAGGCAAAAGAAATACCAGTTAAGGTTATTAACATTAACATGGATTGGAAGAAAAGAAAAATAAATGTGCATGTCAAAAAATAAGCTGTCTACTTCAGGGAGATGAAGAAAAGTCTTCCAGGCAAAAAATATATCAATCAGCGCAAGTTTATCCATGTTTTCATTATTAGGAGCGAGTGTTGGAACTTGCTTCCCTTTAAATTCTATTGTTAAAGTTGCAGTTTTGATATAAAAGCTCTAATTCAACACAAGGCCCCAGGGAGAGGTCAGAGAGACAGGAAAGGGTCAGACCAAATAAGACTTCACTAAAATTCTTGCCAAACCAGGTGCGAGTATGGCGGTAACCTTGGTGTTAGATATTTCATCTTACGGTGTCTATACATCCTTAACAAAACCACGTGGAGCTGTTGCCTTGACAATCTACCTGGTGGGTAAAACACCAGTAAGTTGGGGGGGGAGGGTGAGCCTTGTGAAGGTCCAAACTTATCTACTTTGGGAACATGTCGAAAACTGATACTCCATGGGAACCTACAGCTGAAGAGAGAGGAAGCACTCCACAGAACTAACTATGGCTTACCAGCTGACTTTTAAATATCTTTAGTTAGTTTTCAGTTTGCTAATTTAAAAAGTACATTAACTGTTTCATGCATTGAAAACACAACAATCCAGATAATAATGTACCACTGTGAACGGAGAGGTACCTGTTTGAGAAATAGAAAATTTACAGCGATGGTTTGAACCAAGAAAAATGTATTTACCTTTAATTATGTCAAATATTAATAAGTAAACATTTCAAGTTTTGGTTAAAATCATTTGCTACTCACGAACATCCTTCAATAAAATGACAGTAAATTTAAATTACATGATCTATTAGATTACTTCATCGTAATTTGGCAATAAAATAAGAGACATTGTTACATTTTTCAATATTTACTGAACAGGACATTGGAACCAATCATTATTTCTGGTTTGTTAAGATGGTGTATGTTAGGTAAACCAACATCGTGTGCAGTATAAATGCTATTATCAAGGAAACTGGGTGGCAACCATGGAAAGTTCCTGTCTGCTTAAAGACAAACAGTGTTGCTTCTGCTTAGCTATTTTTCTGTTTGGCTTACAGAGCATGTGGCCGGCGGCTGGACCAGGTGTTTTGACTCAGTAAGATACTTATCTAAGAGCTGGAGAATGCTGAACCAATGAAAAATATCAACAGCTGAGATGCAGCTCAACCTATTAACCAAGCTGGTGAGAGATGAAAGGAATCTGAGAGTTTTGGCTTCTAGACATGCAAGGAATATAAACCAGTTTTCAAAGTAATGTCTTTGATGACTGTCTCTCTCTTTTTTTAAGGAAAAAGATACAAAATTGTAATTATTAATTGCGTTTACATATTCTAAATGATAAAAGTTTCTAAATACCAGGATCATCGTTGTTGCTGCTGTTTTTGCTTCCCTAAGCCTATCGCCCAATAGCTAATCGTTGTTACTAACATCAAGAAATACACAGCATCATTTACTTCCTTGAGCCTATCATCCGCCAGCTAATTTTTAGCATTATCAGAGTAGAGTTTGCTGCCTAAAACCATCAAGTATTAAGGAATAGAAAAAAATGGTCTCATGCTGTTCTCCTTGAGAAAACAAAAGAAGAGAAAAGGTTTAAAATATCTGATTATCTTTTATTCATCTTTCAATTTTTTTTTTAAAAAAAAGAAAAAGTTTTATTTCATTTTGTGTGATCAAGATATGAAATTCAGTTTAAAATTCTTTGGAAGTTCAATAAAATTCCAATTATATTATTTAATATTACAGAAAAAAAAAATTTCTTTTTAAAACCTTGGTACATTGAGGAAACGTCAAAAAATATTTAAAAAAGAAAGTTATAAATGAGTTCTTTTAAATATTCTGAAAATTAAAGTGACTTGTTGTTTTGTTTGCAGATCAAATATCTTATGGTGGATAGATAACCTACTGGGAGTCTCCAGCTGTGGTAAATGCTAAGGTGAGGCCTCTTGAGTTTGAATCTCAGTTGGTCAGGGCTGGCTAACCTCCCTAACAATACCATTACTCTTCTCTCTCTCTCTGTGTGTACTAACGTCATCTCTCTCTCTCTCTCTGTGTACTAACATCATCTCTCTCTCTCTCTGTGTGTGTGTACTAACGTCATCTCTCTCTCTCTCTGTGTGTGTACTAACATCATCTCTCTCTCTCTCTCTCTGTGTGTGTACTAGCATCATCTCTCTCTCTCTCTCTCTGTGTGTGTGTACTAACATCATCTCTCTCTCTCTCTCTGTGTGTGTGTACTAACATCATCTCTCTCTCTCTCTCTCTCTGTGTGTGTGTACTAACGTCATCTCTCTCTCTCTCTGTGTGTGTACTAACTCATCTCTCTCTCTCTCTCTGTGTGTGTGTACTAACGTCATCTCTCTCTCTGTGTGGTGTGTACTAACGTCATCTCTCTGTGGTGTGTGTACTAACGTCATCTCTCTCTCTCTCTGTGTGTGTGTACTAATCATCATCTCTCTCTCTGTGTGTGTGTACTAACGTCATCTCTCTCTGTGTGTGTGTACTAACATCATCTCTCTCTCTCTCTCTCTGTGTGTGTACTAACGTCATCTCTCTCTCTCTCTCTCTGTGTGTGTGTACTAATGTCTCTCTCTCTCTCTCTGTGTGTGTGTACTAATGTCATCTCTCTCTCTCTCTCCCTCACTTTCTCTCTCTCTGTGTGTACTAACGTCATCTCTCTCTCTCTCTCTCTCTCTCTCGTCTTCTTCTTCTTCTTTCCACCAGCTGGGCCCCATGGATTTTCTCAAAGCTCTCCAGTTTCTTCTCACATCTAAAACTGATTGACTTCTAGTGGGGATTTTCTGCAGTAGGCATACAACACACACACACCCTGTTCTCCTTCACTGGTTTAGAAAGCTGCCATGCCTTACACGCTGACATCAGCATACAGGTTTGAAAATTAAAAAAAAACTGCTTGCTAGATACCAAAATTCCCTTACTGCTTAGGCCCACAATCTACATCAGTTTAAAAAAAAAACTCACTGCAAGATTTTAAGAGAGATTTGTTAGAACGAGCAACAAAAGCAGCTTTCCCCGTCTTAGTTGGCGGAATCTGCTGCCTCAGAAAAGGAAGATCTGAAAAATACCATTGATTCATCCCTAAAAAAAAATAAACAAGACAAAAAATTCTACAAAAGGTGGTGGGGGGGGAGAGAGAGAGAGAATAAAACCCCCATTCTAAACGCCAGACAACAGACTACCGAAGGCAATCAGTGGAAGTCACAGCCGGTCGGCGATACGAGCAGAAGACTAGAATCGTCCCGATGTTTTGTTCCTATTGTTGTCTTCTTCAATTAAAAAAAAAAAATGAAAGGCTGGGGGTGGGGGGGCTGATGAGAGGATCCAAGAGTTATTTTAGTTTTAATTTACAGTCTTCTTCTACAAATACTTATGTTCCACTGCTCTATAACAAAGATTCCCGACCGTACCACGTTCTGGAGATCACCTGAAGTACAGACTTATCTGAAGAAAGTAATCAAATTTTCGATGGTAATGAAATTTCTCTTTCCCTGCCCCCACAAATCTTTCTAAAATGTGTTCCATATTACATTCCACATCCATTCCATACAAAACAAAACATTACTGCTTATCAGTCAAATCCCTTAATTCTGCACTAAGTGATCCTTTAAAAAAAAGAGAGAGACAAGCTATTTATATGCTGAAAAGCTAATCTCTAACAGAAATGTCGACTTTGCATCTGCAGCTACAATTTCCCTTTAAGATATCTCGCAACACGGAACTTTGCCGTCTTGCGTTTATTAGGAATTAAAACAGTTTTGCTAAATTTATTGTAATATTTCAAAATGCACCAAATTTCTTTTTTTAATAAAAAAGATTTCAAATAATAGCTAAATGTATCTTGATATTTCATCTACCTTGAGTCTCTACCGGTGCTGTACTTTATAAATACCTGTGTTTTGATTTACCTGATAGAAAAACAATGACAAGAATAAAGAGTTTTTCCTGTCTGTTAATTATAGAGTAGATGCGTGAAAAGCGAGAGTGAGAAATGTTGTGTGATATGAAGAAGAGATCAAGAAGCGAGAGGCACTCTCTCTGGTAGGAGTCCCAAAAGTTCTCTAAGCAGCCTATCATCAGTAGACCGGCATGCGAAGCTGTTTTGAATCAGTGTTAATTTCCTCGCTTATCAAACGCAGTTAAGATGTATGAAATATTTTCCTGGAATAAGCTGCTGGTGGACCAAAAAAAAACACAAACTTGTTAACATAAGGACATGATTAGGATTAGATGAAAACCGCCTAAAATGCAATCTCAGCTGAACTGTGGGGGTTGAAAACTAGATAGCTTATCATCAATGCATTTTTTGTAATAAAAACAATGTAATTACAAAATTAAAAATGCCAGACAACACTTTCAGTTAATTCTTAATTAGACTTTCTGGCATCTATCTTTATTGCTATCTGTCGTAAATGCTAGATTGAGTTTTATGTTTTGGTTTGTTTTTGTATTAAAAAAAGGGGGAGAGAGAGAGAGAAAAAAAGATTACCAGTCCATCTTCTTTACCTATACACATATACACTTAGTTATCAGGAACAACAGTCTACTAGAGAAAACAGCAGCAGCAGCAGCAGCCTGAAGTCGGGGGTTCTGTTTCTGTCTGAAGCCTGTGTGTTCTGGAGAAAGCCATCAGCCAGAGAGCAGCGATGGCTGCTGATAGTTGGACAAGATAGAATTAATCAAATTGTTTTAGGGGGTTCAATGAAACCTTTGCGCTGTGGTCATCACGTTAGAGTCTGACCAGTTGTTTAAAAGATGCTGTGGGAGGTAAGGGTAGAGAAGCAGGAAAACAGTTCCACAAAAGGAGCAAACATTTGCTACCAAGAGAATTGCTGAATGGATGTCCTTAGTAGCAAAGATCCCTGACAGATAACATAGTTCTAGTTTTCCTGTCTCACAATGACCCTTTATGAAAGCAGCTAAAGACTGCTGCCCATCCAAGGCTGGACAAGTTATCAACAATAAAAGTCCACATAAATACTTTTCAGTTGCTAAGATAAGGCAGCTGCAATGATGCTGCTATGAAAATAAACAAGGAAAACAAGTAAGTTGGGATTCCCAGGCTTCAGGAGAGTTGGAAGGGGGGGGGTATAATTGTCTCTGTATGTAAATATAGCTGGAGTCAACTCTACTGAACTGGAGTATTCATTCTCCAGCTCTGAGTCTTTAATGGTTTCCTATAGATTTTCACATCATCTCATTATTTAAGCTGCCAGGGCAGGTCCTTAGCACAATGACTCATCCTTTGAAGTCCCCTGGCCAGCCAACAGCAGTGGACAAATGACCATGTGAGAGAAATATGGAGAACAGAGCATGAGATTTCTGAGTAGTTTGTTTAACCTCACCTGGTCAACAGGGAGATGTCTACCATACTGGCTGCCTTCCAACTCACCCAGGCTGTTGTGTGTGATACCCAAGAAGCCTGCAACGGGGTATCCCTTTCACATTCCCTCCCCCCTTTTATTTCAGTTTTGGAATTAGAATTAAATACTTTTTTTTGGTTAACAGCGTTGTTTGGTAACAAAAAAACACACAACCCTGATAACACCTTCTGTTACAAGTGCGGGACTGGCAGCATTGCTCACTTTCAGTCAACGAGAACAATAAACGAAAAGCACTTCAACCCTGAACTTATCTCCTCCATTGGACAACGATTCAAAAAAGAAAAAAAAAAATAAATATCAAAATCTGTGGCTTCATATTTAAATTTAAATCTTAATATTTACGGATATTATTGTCTCATCCTTTTCTTTTCTCTTTTAAGATATATTAAGACTTTTTAAAAATCATAAAAATAGTTTGTCTCAGGAAATTCTGTGAAAAGCCATATGTTGCGAAAACTAATGAATAAACCAATACACCGGAATAATATTTCAAATGTGGTAAAACCCCACAATTTTTGATTATTATCTAATCCAGCACCACATTCTTTTTGTTCCTGATGTAAGCTGTCGCTATGGTCAACTTTCCACTGCTTACAGTAATAAAGTTTTATATGATTCATTCACTGTTGGTCATGAACTACAAGTAAATTAAAAGCCCATTGTTTCTTTTCTTTTATGATTTCCTATTATGGACAATTTCCCATGTTACTCTTTCTTCTAGTTCAATAACACGATTCACTGCATTTTGGTGCCAGCCAACCAGCCATGTTAGAAATATCTGCCACATTATATACAATAAAAACAACAACAAATATCACTCGTATCTATGAATCTGACAAATCTGTGATGTGGAACTAGTTTATGTACTAATTGGCCCTTATCAACATAGCATTCGGGTTTTATTACTTTGTTAATGAATTAAAAAGTCCTCTTCGTATGATTTATATCAGAGTTCATGAAGCGTAGGCCAAGTTCTATTATATTTACATCAGTGTATCATTTGGCTTTGCATTAAGTATGCGGCTTGCAATAGTATATATATATATGTGTGTGGAGACAGTGTTCCATAATTAAATACTCATATATTTCAGAAAGTTGTTTTTACATTATTTTAATCCCCACTTATTCTGACATCCAAACACCTGTCTTTATAAAGGGGTGGGAGCATAAAACATTCAAATAATTTTCCCACCTCGTCCAAGCACTACTGCAGGTGACACTTCATGAAACAGTTCAGGACTGATTCCATGAATACTCTCTTTTAAACACAATCCAGCGGTGTTTAGAAGTTCCTCACCATTCTCTTCTCCTTCCCGACATCCAACAAATTAAATTCTGGAAGTGTGAAGATCACAGAGGCTACTTGACAAAACTCCATCTGCCTAACCATTACTCAAAATAATTTTCACTCAGCTACTGTCAGACCATAAATCATCCATGTACCGAAGTTCGAAATACACAGTATCTTGCAATATCTGCAGGTATGACTCACCTGTGACACTATTCTCAAAAATAATAAAAAATATTGGGCAAACGGTAGTGCCACCCCAATTCCGTCTGAAACCATGACACCAATGCAGTTCAATGATATTTCTTGTACAACATTAGGCCTATTATGACTCCATATGATGTGATTATCTCTGTCCGCTTGATCATTAAGTTTGAACAAACTCCACAAAATGTCGGTCTATAATGTGGGGTCAGCAACAATCTAAGCCAGCCAGACCTCACAGAAAATGGTAATAGGCTTCAACCAGTGTTAACTGAGACAGCTTTAATTTAGAGTCTAACAAAATGCAAAAGACATGGTCATTATTACACAGAAATGAGCACATGAGTTCGTTTGGTTAATTACTGAACACCCTATATATACGAACTCACATACAAAGGCAGAAAGACTTGTGATGGTACACAATTAGTCACAGTACGTTTCTAAACCTTCTTGGTGTCGTACAGTAATAGTAAAGTTAGAAGTTACAAAAGAAATAACAAATGAATTAGTTTTCCCTGAAATTTATCCAGGCTGCTCTGTAACCAATATTTTCCTTTTCTTTTCAATGTCGTGGGACTATCTGTTATTGGTAACTAGATTTTACAGAAAGATTATATACATCATCGGTAGAGAGAAAGGAAGTTTATTACTCTCATCAAAAATATCGCATTACTCACAGGGATTAGTAGGTGGTTTTCCAAAATTATAGGTCTAAGGTTATTAATGTTTCTCTTGGGACCGGCTGAAGTGAAGCGTTTCCCCTGTTGGTGTCCCGTTCTATTTTCGTTTTTGCCCAGTCATCCTACAGATAGCAGGAGACACTGAACCTGCTGCTTGGAAAGAGTTTTAACCACACCTGAAGAAGCAACTCTACGAAGTAAATCATTTGAAATTATTTTTTTTTTTAAAAAAATTCTTGCCTCTGTATTTCAAAATTGAGGTTGGGTCTTCATGTTCTGAGGTTTGGCAGAGTAAGTTATGTCCTGAAGGGAGGGCATTTCTTTTCTTTCTTCAGATGTGGAACCCAGGCAACCTTCTACACCGCTGTGTCTTAGTAGTTAACACGTAAAGCAACTGGAATTAATCCATCTAAATCTCTATCGGTTCTCTCCCTTTACCACTAAGAGTTATATTGAAAACTATTCCGCAATGTGAGGGTAAAATAATTACAGGTTAAGCATAATAATTAATTCATTCTTGGACAGCTTCCTTATTGGAACTCTTGAACCTGAACATACAGGTTTTAAACCAAGTCATCTAATTTAGATCTGGATTATAATGATACCATTACTAAGCTCATTGTTTTAGGAGCAGTTCTGGTCAATGGATTATTAAAAACTGACCAGTTGAGAAATGGATCAAGAAAGATAATGGAGATGCGCCAAACGAGGCTGTGCCTAGGTGTTCCAAGATGGAGTAAATTCAGAAATGTTTGGAAAAACAGTAGGATTCTGTCCCTTGGCCATCATTCCACTCACAAGGTAGTGAGTGCATTCTTCTACAGTTGACAGGATTCTTGTTACGATGAGATCTATTGTTAGAGAAATGAGACATCCAAACTTTTAAGAAAAATAAGGATAAAGATTATTTTTTTGTAAGTTCTGATATTCCAGAAATTATATATATATAATTTGACTTTATAAAATCTAAACAGTATATACTACTTATCTCGTAGATTTTTGATGGTGGAATCATTACTGCATGGAACTTCTTGCTGAGTTAGGACATAAAACGCAAGCTTAGACGTTTATAATTTTGCAAGACCTCCGAATATTTCCTAAAACTCTTTTACTTGTACCATCCACATCAGTCTAAAATATAAACAGGAATGAAGCATTGCAAGATCTTGAAAAACCGAGATTTTGTCCGAGTTATATACTCATTTCCATCAAGGTGGAAGAAAAATATAAAAAAAAATATCTTCCAAAAAAATAAGTAAATAAAAGCATCTTGTTGATTTAATTATTTTAAAATATCAACTTTGTTGGCAATTTGTATCCATGTTCCTTTCACAAAAGCGAAAATACCCATATATTTAACTTGATTTTTCAATGAATGACTATTTATGTTTAGCCCTTTAAATCCTAGTATAGTAAACAGTACACACCTTTAGTTTAGGGTTAAGATGGCATGGGCAAATGGACAAAGAGAAAAGAACACTGACCAAAAGTGTTAATCAAGCAATATCCCGCACATCACATATACTGTAGTCAGGGTGTCTAGCAAGCTAATGAAAATGGTAATTTTAGCCAATGCGAATTTAATACACCAATAAATAACTGACAACTAAATACATTTTCTTGACAAATATTCTGTCAGTGATGCTAACCATTTCTGTCTTAACTGCCATAAATTGATTCATTAATATGGTAATGATTTGAAATAAAATTTGAAAACACACATTCAAGAGATCCATGACAGGTGCTTTAAGATAACCATTGTTAGTCAAATCACTAGAGATCTTCAATTAGGTAAAACTGTTTTCTACACAAGTTTGGATGTATATTTTTGTGATGTTTAACAAGTCAAATAAAAGCTGAAACATCACATATATCATCATCCGGTATTTAATAGTGCCCTAGGCTGATATCAGCTCTTGTCTTTGTCTTTGCATCCCGTCAACCCAGCTGGTGACATTTTATTACAACCAATTAATTAATACAAATATTTCCAGCAAAAGGTAATCAGGTTAATGTCACAAAGTCAAAATATAGTTGTGTGTTGGCAAGGTAATCAAAAAAAAAACATATAGGAGTTAATAAACAAAGAAGGGAAGGGAAGATTCTGACTTTCTCCAATCTCTGATAGAGGCTCAATATAGGACTATCTACCTGCCCTCGGCCCGCATCAGGAAGGACTTATTTACGTACTTGACACGTACAATCTGTGGTAGTCCATTTAAATAAGAATTCCACTGAAAAGAAGTATTTTCAAATATCCAATCTAAACACTTGATGATTGTTTATTTAATAAAAATCTAGAAGGATCCTGCAGATATACAACCTAAATGCAAAAAAATACCAAACTGAATTCCTAAGTTTTATCAGAAATTTTTCTAAAAGCATTATAATCATCTTTGCCTGCTATGACTCTTGATTATGGAAAACTATTTCCATGGCAGCCATAATTATTTATATCAAGCTTATTATAATTTATCCAATGCGCCTTAAAAAAGAGGGTGTTCCACCACCTCAATATTAATTTTTTTCTGATATAATTTAAAACTAATTCTCCTTATTTCCAGTAATTAGGTGTTTGATCACTCCCAAAATTAACCGTTAAGGTTTCAGATTTACATCTACAGAATGTAGGCATTCATAATAACGTTTAAAAAATACTAATTTAATCTTAAATGCATACAAAAATTTAATACAAACCACAATAAACTACCTCATAATTTCGTTGACAGAATATTTTATCGTCACTTAGATATAAACGGCATTTTGGCAAGAATCTATGCTGCGTAGAAGGTCATCAGAATAGGGCAGAGTTTCCAGTCGCAAAAGTGATTCTTTTATACCAGGAAAGCCAGGTAAAAGAACGCTATAATCATCAAGCAGTGATGGTAACACGACCATGGTGCAAATCAGCTTGAAGCAAATGTCACCTTGCAGAACTGACTGTGTCATATGTACAGGTGAGCTATAATCAGCATCATACGGTTCTTAATCTCATCTATATGTTTAATTAAGATTTTGCCAGTTCTATAACAACTTACTCCTTAATATCAGACAGAAAGCTGTCCGAGTCTTAATAGTTTCTGCTTCTAGAAGAGTTAATTAACCAAACTCTTTCTATCTGGCTACAGCAGTAGTAATAATCACTCATTTTCAGACCAATTTGTAAATTTTCTCAAGATGACAAATAGTAACCAATGCCGATAATGAAAGCATGCAAAAATAAAAGTTTTGTCAACTTCATCAATTATAATTAATGTCTGGAGAATAAGCATAAAAAGTTACTATTTCACTGTCAAAAACGATGTGCAGTTATATTAATGGTAGTGTTGTAGAATGTAATCAGTAATAACTTGACAGATGCCAGTTCTTCAATATAAAAATGGTTGTCTTAAATTCGTCAGGTGACTGTTAATTAGGTTGAAATATTGGCTATGTATTTTCACACCAACCCGCCAAGAGACCCAGTGTGCTATATCGTAAGTCAACAACGTCTATGCTCCGTATTTTAAGCCAAAAGACAAAATGGTCCTTTCCATCGTCTAGCAAGTTTGGACGCGAACTCCACATCATGAAGTAAAGCCAGTTTGGTCCCCCTTAACTAGCCATGGAGAAAGTCAACGCGTTGAAACAAATGTGACTAACACACCTGTTGAGTGTTTAACTCCAGCCGTAAAAACAAAATGCAATATTCAACCACTAATTCAGGTGATAAGTTGTAGTTTGCTTTTTTTTTGACTTAAATTATAAATGAATCCCTATTTTTTTTTCCACCAACAAAATTTACTCTAGTTAATATTAAGTAGATTAAAAAGATACCTTTATACATAGGAGACACCAATGAGTCAGGTTTTGCCTGATAACACATATTGGTCTATTTGCTAATTTCATCTTCGTCCGCCATAGCATTCAACAAATAGCCAGTGGGCTGATTTTTTCCTCTCTCCCAACTTCCCCACCTAAGGATCCTCGTGTCCCAGTCAACAAGTATGTTAATAATTCATCCTCTGGAATACTTTGTCCCGCTGATAATTTTTTATTAGTATGGATCACACATCTGCAGTGAGTACAGAATCTAACACATTCTACTTATACCAAGAAAATTACTCGCCTTCACTCGCAGGAGAGTCTCAGAAGTTAATGTTGCAATGGAATAATTCATCTTATGGATCAGGTGACAAAAACAAAATTAACTTTCCTTAATCATCTAATTATCCGAGAATAATTGATTCTAACTCTTTTAAAAAATTATTTTTAAAATATAAAGCCATATTCTGGTTTTAAAACAAAGAGTTTATAGCAAGTTAATTAAAGCACAAACTTAATATCAATATTAATTTCCAGAGGAAATAATAATAATAATAATAATAATAATAAAATAATAATAAACCAATTTTTTTTTTGTTTTTCCCTTCTCTGGCGGCAGTATTAATTCAAGTTATTTGGCTGAAATCCAGGTATTGCTAGACAATTTTTTCTACAACACAAATATGAATGAAAATCACCATTCCAGGGATGGGAGAGAGCTGACCGCATCCACTGGCAACAGAATTAATGATAAACATGATCTTAACTCATTTTCTTACAGGCTGCTGCTGCCTCTTCTGCAGTTTATGATAAATGTCCAGAGAGAGTTTTTGATATCTAATAAAAACCTTGGGTAATAGCTATCGAATATCCTCGGAATATTTCGACTCCAAGAACTTTCTGTTTCATTGTTACTGATGTGCACTACTTCATCAGTATACTGAGTTCAGCTTTAATAAGCTAAAACAACATTAGGGGAGATAACCCAATGTGAAAACAAAGTTGCTGTGTGGCACCAATAAAAGCTGATGACGACACTTAGAGTTAAGCAGTGTTGTGAGATTATTAATCACGGTCCTGAAAAACCCATCTCCATCATTGATTGCTGTGGGAAATGTGGTTAAGTAACAGATCAGTTCAATTACTTAATATTTCATTTGTAATACTACAATTAATTACATCTTTTTCTTTAAACTTATGAGGTAATACAGAGATAATTGGAATTGGTGGTGTAGTGAAATAAGGGCAGGAAACCAACCAGTTATTTATCTAAAGACTTTTCAGCAGTTACAAGCATCTAATCCATCAAACAGATGCAAGAGATGCCCCATATATATATTAAAGAAAAGTGATTTGATTTATGGACACGTTTCCAATGGTCTCAGAAAAAAGATCTCGAAGTCTTCGTTGTAAGTTTAGTATATTTATATTTCAGGTATTAAGAAATATTTGGAAGGAATCAGTGACGGAAAAAGAAAAAGAATATGATGTGAATTATGCTTCAGTAAAAGTCCATTTTCCGCCACCCGTTACATACATAGGCCAGCCTCGAATTTAGTAAGAGCCTCGTTCTCAGTGCTCAGATTCAAAGCCAAAATGGCTGATAAACCAAGAACATTTTAGAATATCAAGCAAGCAATCACCATTCATGTGTGTCTCTAATCCATGTAACCACCCCACACACACACACGGCGAGACTCAATAATCTAAAGGGCACAGATTTACAAGAAAGGACTGTAATTTTCTGGTGGTAATGGAAAGAACGTCTATTAATATTCTAAATAAACAACAACAATAATAATAATAATAATAATAATAATAATAATAATAATAATAATATATGCTTTGGCAAACTGTTCATCTTGTCTTTTAGATTAACTTTTAAAATTTAAATATAATTAGCATTTTTTTAATTACCAGAGTCTACCTGTACATTATCATTCAGCCTCTGGTAACGCCATGACAACAGAGTAAGACCGGCTGCATTCTATAATCCTGGGGGGGAGACCTTAGCACAACAGACACTGGGTATGTCTGCCAGTAAGCAGCTTGCCCGTGTTGCCGTGGATACCAAGACTGCCAAAAATACATTCTACACAAGACTTTCGGTTCAGGACAAATTTTATAAAAAACCTGAACCAAGAATATACTGGCAGCAAATTGAGTAATTTCTATAACACTTTCTTAAGTCGGCTATTACATTGGGATTTAATGTACCAAGATGTATTGTTTTTATTTGGGGTCTGCACTGATAGAAATTCCTCGGAATGGCTTATCTCACACCCGTGTTCTTTTAGGATTATTATTATTATTATTATAGATAAAGAATTAACTTCACAAAGAAGTGTTCACCGGCGTGTTGCTGTTACAGAGGCGAGGCGCTAGCTATCTGAGTCATATGCCCAGTGAGTTGTGCAAACTTTCCTATCTCAAAATGCATAGTTCACGATCCTGTATCTGACATTTGCAAAGTAAATAAAGACGTATTTATATTTCTGTAACATTAAAGAACAAAACTCGTCTTATTTTGTTGTCACACGTAATGGACTAATCCTCAACGGGAGGGCGTTGGTGGGACAAACAAACACTAAATGATGATGATTACAGATGCTAACATGTCCCTTGATAATTTTCGTCTGGTTTTTAACCCTTCTTCTATATTCAAAAATTGATAGGAAGCCATATTTAAAAAAAGAAAAGAAAGAAGGGTGGGGGGGGGACAAAAGGTACCATCAGGTTATGACCATTATACATGAAAGAAAAACTGCTGCCAGTTCTGTTGCCATAAAACGGAATGTGCGGTCCAACCGGAGCCAGTCCCCATGTGACTCCTGATATGCACTTTACTCATTGTCTTGTTCCGGTTACTCGCCACATGGCGTAGCAAGGAGGGCATTATGGCGATATACCAGGCTTTAAAGAAATAAGTACCAATAATTTTGGCATTTGGTCAAATCAAAGCCCTTTCGGCACAAGTTGTTTTTTGTCTTTTCATCAGAAGTTCCACATAAAAACAGTAACCAAGGACCCAACCTCCACCACACGTATAACAGAATGTTTCTGGATTTTATATCTTTATAATAGAGACATCGGTTTTAACCTTTAAAAAGACAACAAAAAAACTGTCATAGATGAAGTTCCCTAGTCTGACCCTCTGTAAGGTGTCACGAGCCAACAACTGACGATACAGCATTAGAAAGCTCACAGAACCTACAAGATCCATAATTTTGTGCCATAACCCATCCTCTTTAAATATCTGCAAGGGAAACCGTGTTACCATGTAGAATATGTTGGAAGTACCTCAGCCTCATTAAAGCGCAGAGTTTTCGCGTTTTCCCCAGTTTCTTTTGCACATTCAGCATCGCATTTAAAAAAGTCAACATTCGGAGCATCTCCAAAACGGAACGGCAGACAGGGGGAGAGAAACCAAAATGGCAACAATGCCGTTCCACGTACTTTAAAATCCAGCAGGTTCTACGAGAAATATTCCAGAAGTCACTCAAGGCAGGCGGATTATCCGGCAGTATTCCATACGGATGTTCCCTATTCTCTAGCATGGCAAAGCCCCTTTTTTTGATTGTTGCCAGTTTTTTTTTGTTAATTCCCTCCCAGTTTGTACGTGGAAATAAAATCAATTGGAATTCTTGTGTTTCTCTTTGTCTGGCAGAACGGTTCACCGAAAGTGAGTTCAGTCAGCCCAAGTACAGGCGCACACAAAATTCTTAGACGTTACACTTTTAAAACGTATTAGTGACGTTAAAAGAATTAGTAATAATTGCAGCAAGTGTTAACCAATCATTGTTGACAATTCTAAAAGAAAATCAGATAAGACAGATCCAAATGCTTACTAAGCAATCAAGATGAATTCTATTTAAAAGCAGGCCTGGGAATAAACACCGATAGCTGAGAGGTCAGGGAAAGCACAATATATGTGGTCACATAATCTTGAAGTCAGCAGCTTTGCATCTGAAAGCAGGTGTATTTAGGAGTAATGGGTTTATTAATAACAGCCTATTTATGAGGGCACTAAATAAATTTTCTTTAAAATTTTTTCGCTGATCGAATAGATTCTTTCCTACTTCACCAATTTTCAGAAAACAACGACAGGAAGCTCGACAACGGGTCAGCATCTTCAAAAAAGATAAGCAAGAATACTGAACATCGATGTCGCCAAAACCAAAGGCGAATCTTTGCTATTCATCCAAGATTTGAGAATAAACACAATCTGCTAGATATGCCAACGCCACACGAGTGCACTACATATGTATCACATCCTGATGCAGAGTTTCTTTTTTTTAAAGTAATTAGGGATGAAGGGAAGAAAGAGATAACACAACACTGGTGTCTCTGTTGTTATTAGATATAAAGAAGGAACCACCAGCTTACATGCTCTGAGGAACTGAGCAGATGAAATAAATAGATTATAGCTAGCTTTTGTTCCCTAACAGTACAATAATAAATAAAAGATAAATAATAATAATAATAATAATAATAATAATAATAATAATAATAATAATAATAATAATAATAATAATAATTAATAATAAAAGTCTCTTCAGTTACAGCAACAAAACCATTTCTCTGAAATGATTTTCTTAGAAGTAATTTTCCATTTCTTAGTAAACTGATGATGATAGCCATCCTTCAGTAACTTCATCTTACTTTGTTGAGTTATCTTCCAGTTAAAAGATGAATAAGTAACAGAGAAAACGCAGAAGTCACAAAATCATTTTGGCAATTCCAGAGATTATGGCCAATCTACTACTGTCACTTTAATGTAGAGTCGCGTTACCCTCTACAAAGAGGTACTGGCTGTGTGTGTGGATTCCAGTTCTTCTTTGAGGAACCACCAGTCCTCCTCCATGCACCCAATCTCCTGCGACTATAGCCCGGCAATGTTGCACATTTGGGGTTCATTTAATTTCCATCAGTTTACCCTGATATCTGTTATCTCAGAATAATACACGAACTGCATCATCGCAGACAGATGTCTTTTAACTCATCAACTAATAACAAATTTAAGGATAAGCAAACAGAAAACTGTCTGCCACATTCTTGCTGCGGAGAAGACGCATTTCTGCAGTTCTAACTAAAAGTTCTTCTGGGCAGAATTAATAAATAAACTCCTCTTGGTAGCCAGGAAGGTAGGAATTTTAACTAACTACGCCAGGTAAAAAAAACAGATAAAGAAATTCCATCATTTCGTTGACATCAGAAAGTATTCAACCATAGATAACACGTGCACGACTGTGACGCATACAAAGTTGTCTGAAGTCTCCCTAACAAGACACCTATACCATCATCTGTACAAAAAAGGGGGGGGTAACTCTACCAATTTTCTCAAAAGGCACTGAAGACAAAAAGCTGTCGTTGCTATCAATGCCAATGCATCTATTTTCAATTATTACACCTGGATGAATCTGCTAGCATCTCAGGAACATTTATCGAAGAGAAAGAAATCCAACAGCAAATTTACTTCAAGAAAAGCATATTGTAAGAAGGGGCCCGACTCAGGCGAGCACTGAAGACTGTAAAATAATAATATTTTTGTCTTCGATACCTGTTCTCAAAATAGGCATCTTTACCAATCTTTTCAATGCATAAAGTGGATAATATAATGTTCCATTTTTCCTCTCTTTAAAAAGGAATTCTTAAAACCGCCATTAACAGAGAGAGACAGACAAACAGACAGACAGACATGGCTGCCAAAATGGAGACCAATGGTCCTTCTCTCTTTTTATAAGCCCATAAATCCTGTTTCTTTTTGTAAAAAAAAGTGATACAGAGTTTCCGGTTATTACAATTGTTTGAAAAATAACGTAGAGCTTCACATGAGGAGAGGGTTAGTTTTCGACAGAAGTAAAATGGTGCATTAAGACCAAGTGGTCTTTGTGATTTACAAAGCAGCACATTTGTCTTTGAGAAGAGTAGTAAAGGTTGACATTTTAGATTAAGGTTATTAGGGGAGTGCAGGAGAAGTTAGGGATGGGAAATTATTAATGGTGTGTTAATCTGTTGAGAGTACAGATTTTGACGCGTGTTTTCCCACCAATATTTTATGGGAACTAGGCACCAGACCCACGTTTTAGGAATCTGTTCCCTGTCACCACAATCAAGAGAGGAGATGGGGAAGCAAATAAATTCTAGAACACACACACACATACATACATACATCACAAGTATATTCACATGTATACACACACACCACAAGTAGATTCACATGTATACACACACACACACACACATACATACATACATACATACACATCACATGTACACACACACACACACACACACCACAAACACACACACACACGTTTATTACACATAACATACATCACAAGTATATTCACATGTATACACACACCATCACAAGTATATTCACATGTATACACACACACACACACACACACACACATACATACATCACAAGTATACACACACACACACACACACAATACATACATACATACATACACATCACATGTATACACACACACACACACACACACACACACATACATACATACATAAAACATACATCACAAGTATACACCACACACACATACATACATACAACACACATCACAAGTATACCACACACACATACACACATACATACATACACACACATCACACACATGTATACACACACACACACACAACACACACACACACACACACACACCACACAAACACACACACACACATTTATTACACACATACATACATCGCATGTATATTCACATGTATACACACACACACATTTATTACACATACATACATACATACATACGTCACATTATACACACAAGGTGTACATATAGATAAATTACCTGTCTTCTGGTAAAGTGAAAACAGACACCAAACGAGGGTTTTTCCAGGAAGTAATAACATTCAGTCAAAACTTACTGAACCAAAAAGAAATAGCAATTAATTTTCTGTTGCTAAAATGAAAACTCTGATCAATCATCCAGATTAAAGAAATGACATTTTCTCATAAGATTAATTTTAAGACCACTGTTTTGGCCATAAAATTTTGAAAGTGTTTACAAAGTTGTTAATATTTGATTATATATGGTGTTGAGCTACATCCACATCACTTAACCATACACATTACATGGTCTTTTGTAGAGAAAAAACTACTTCATCTTGGGAAATCAAGTGGCTGGACATTGGACTCTCTAGGGATCCATAAAATAATGGATCTTCCTGTAGGAGATTTATTGTACCAAGTAGACTCAACTGACAGATTTCAATTGATTCCCTTACAGGATTGGTTATTAGATTTACCTACCCATCTAGGAGCTGAATGGAAGCACCATAAACCTAGGTTCTCCCATGTACAACAAAGAAACAACGCATTTCTAATGAACTTTCCCACCTAAAGTGTAAAAGCTTTAAGATGTTTGCAACAAGAAAAGCACAAAACCAACAACATTAACAAAACGGAATAAAGTTTAGTGGACGGCAGAGAAAAGGTTTGGAACTTCCTGTGGTATAAAATTAGGCTGGTTTTATACTTCTACATAATGGCGGACATTCTCTGTTACTGGGTTGGGTAACTCAGCAAACCAGATCTTCGGTTGTGCGAGCACAAGATGAAGTAAAATGGCAGGGAGCTTCATTGACGATGATGCGGTGCCTTCTAAGGAGCCAATTGGTGAGAGGCGAAACGCACTCCTCGTTCGCTCTTAAGACAGACACAACGCACCACCTGCCTCATGCAACGATCTTCCTTGCACAAAAGGAAAAAAAAAATTATGAAGATATCCTCTGTTTCATGGAAATAAAAGATATCAAGAACCACGTGATTTTTTTTTTCCTTTTTCCTTCCCTCCCCATCCAGCAAACAACTTTAAGAATATCCTTAACGTTCTTGATTGGTTACTGTCAGCAGCAACAACTAAAATCTGAATCTTCAGCATTCAAATTAATATGGAAATTTTGCGAAAGAATATTATAAGTACTAGCTCTCACCCACATAGTAGTAGCTTTTTGTCTAAAAAAATTTGACATTAATTTGTTAAAATTTCTGTATTCTTAATTTACCTGTAAACGTCACGTGTTGCAGTTATAATGTACTTCTAGAGAGGGGATCTGCTATTTTATGCCTGAATTAATTCAGTGTAAAGGAATATCTGATTTTACATTTCCTCAGCAGGCCTTCTTACGCTCTGGTTATTCAATTGTATAATTCGCATAATAGTTATAGTCAGAACCCAGCGATAAACAACAGCAAGAAAGACAAAAGTGGGGCTAAATTTAAAGTTTGCACACTGAGACAAAGAAGAAGAAAAGCCAAGAGTTCTTCTGATGCTGCAGTCAGAACAGCATCACCTTTGAATGCCTAGCTCAGGGTTCTTGTGACAGTAAAAACAACAGGTCGTCATCTCACACCTATTAGACGAGTTATAGCTAGGAAAGAAAGAACGAACCCCGGTTGATGAAGCAGAAGTCACTACTAGCTACCACAGACAGATACTAAAACCAGATGAACCATTAAGGATGGTTTTTGTTAAACTCTATCATTTCAGTGCAGATTAAAATATTCTAAGTTGCTAAATTTCTGCATACGGCGATTGCAAGGTACACCGATTACTACTGGCACCCAGACATTTTGAGAATCCACTCCCGAGATCATCTACTGAAAATCTGAAAGCTACAGAATTTTGGAATCGTGTCTCTTTAACAGAAGAATAAGTAATTGAATGGATTTTTTTAAAGTTGTCGCGTGTGAACCCTTTTCGGTGCTTTCGTAATAGTAACTCACATGGGTAGTATGGCGGTTACAGTATTGAACTTGACTCCCAGGGGGAGCTAACTTAGTCTGGCTTACTCAACTGGCATCATTTATTCTCGCTCTTCTTCAGCGGGTGGCCGTGTGAGTTTCCTCCAGGCAATCCAGTTTCCCTTTCTCACATCTAGAAATAGTAGGGCTCTTCGTAGTTTCATTCCTGGGTTTACAAGGTTTATTTATGGGGCTTCCCTGGTTATTAAGCAGAACACCTTCCCGCTCCTTGTGCAGATCTCTCGACACCGAGAAAAGCTTCCCCCGACGACGATTCAGAGCCCGTTCTAATTCTCATGCATACTTGTCTATCAACGCAGATCTCATTTTCTGACAAGTAGAATACGGAATATTTTTAAACTTCCAGAGACGTTTGGCAGACAATCTAAGCTTCAAGATGCTGGAATCTGTATCAGCAGACAGCAGCAAGTAGGTCCGAACTCTTCCAGGAGAAAGGGGCGAATGTGCAGAGAAAGAAACCACTGCTAACCACACACAGAGATTTTTTTGTTTTACTTTCAGTTTAAGGGCACTAACCGCAAAAAAAATTTTTTTTAGATGAATATACAAGTGGTAAAAGTGGGGGATGTGTGTGTGTGTGTGTGTGCCTGAGTTTGATCCTCACTGGAAACCTACATTGCTGAACTTCCACTTAATCCATTAATGATCCCTCTACCACAACTAACTTACTCAATCACCGGATCAGCGAAGAACCTGCTCGACCGCTGAAATCTGCTTTGGATGCCATTTCAAAACTTCGGCGAGATGTCTTCTTCGGTGAGATTCTCCATCGCAGCAGAATTACAAAAACACTGCCAGGAAGGCTTAGCCAAAAAAAAAAAAAAAAAAATGTAGCTTGGGTTCAGTTTTTGATGTGACAGATCTCGTACTGCTTTTAAATTTTAAATCATCTTAAAAATCCATTAACTAAAAAGAAAACAGTAAGAATTTTTTGTTCTTGTTTTTATTTTTTTTTTGCCATTCGCAGACTTATGTCATTCAGGTTTTCTCACCAGCTCTGCGAGTAATAACCTAAGATTTGAGCAAGTATTCAAATCAGGTGATTCCAAATATAGAGTTTTTTTTCCATAATTATTAACGAGTTTTACAGGGTAATTTAAGCAATAGGCAATATTTGCATATCGTATTATTCATGTGTTTTATACAGTCAGGAATAACTGGTGTATTTTTAAGATGAGTCCTTGTTGGAAGTAATCAGTAATCTTCCTTCTCTCCATCTCTTCTCTTCTCTCTCTCTTCATCTCATCGTCTTTCTCTCTTTCTTCTTTTGCTTCTCCTTCTCCTCCAGCTCTCTCTCTCTCTCTTTCTTCATCTCTTCTCTCTCTCTCCATCCCTCTCTCGTCATCTTCCATCTCTTTCTCCATCTCTTCGCTCCTCTCCATCTCTCTCTCTTTCTTTCTCCTCCAGCTCCTCTCTCTCATCTCTCTCTCTTTCTCCATCTCTTCTCTCTCTCTCTCTCCATCCCTCTCTCTTCATCTCCATCTCTCTCTCTCTCTCTCCCCACCTGTACAACAACTCCTCCTAGTAATAGCTTTCACCTGCGTTATCCACATGCCAGCTTTAAAGTTTTATTCAGAAGATCTTCTCAACTGGAACAGGCCAGAGGTGGGGGGGGGGTCTGCTTTTGTGTGCCTCAGAATCCATCAGCGCAGGTGAGATTATTGTACCACTATTAATAAAATGTTCCACCTACTTCAGGTGTTTGGTGTTTAAGTAATTTTTAAAGTTGGCCTAACTCAGCCATAGAATAAGAACCAACAACAAACCCTCGGGGACATAACTGCTAGTAAGTTCTCTCTCCAAGGCACATATTTAAATATACACAAATAAAAGGAAGTACGGAGCCCTTCCCAACCCCCCACAAAAGCTTTAGATGTTAGTAATATTAGGCGGATACACTTCCTGCTAAAATAAAGAAAACTACAGAAAAGAAAACGGAAAGTGGGACCCATCCAAAACAATAATACAAACAGCAAATGCCGATGCTTTGTCCTCGTTGCAGGTAACGATCTAGCTGTATTGATAACATACCTGAGCACAACCAGCGTAACAATATCCCTGAAGTCATCATTTGATCATGTTTTAAGAAAATATAGCCAGGGAGTTGTGCGAAAGGTGTGGTGTTTGAGTACAGTGTTGGGGTAGAAACTAATGTACAAAAGAGAGCTCAAGTAGAACCAATGAGACATCTGATTCATTCCGAATAATGTGTTAGTCACCTGGTGCCAAAAGCTAGATCCATTTAAAAGGTACACACACACACACACAGGTATTAGGTCTCCACAGAAACGATCGTGCATATTCTATGATAGTTGAACTCCTAGATATACAGCATCGAGAAATATTTATAATGGGCGTTCATCATAGTCGTCATACTGTTTAACTTTAGAACAAAGGTAAAAAATGAAGTAGGTTTCCACACACACACAAGATTTTTTTATTAGGAAGGACTGAAGAATTTGGTAAATGCTGCGGTCTGTTTCTAACAAGTTTAGTTGTTTATCTCGACAGAATTTCCTTTGCCAGCCCCTCCTAAAACAGATGTATGTAACCCTACCTTTACAGAAACATCAGTTGTCTTCTGTGATTTCTGCCCCCAAAAATTACTGAAACTCCCATGTGCTGTCTTCAGCAGGGCAACATCACCGCTAGATTCTTGGGCAATTACCGAGGAGAAAGTCTGTAGAAATGTGTATAGATGTTGGAGTTGAGTAGGGGATAAATTGAGAGTTGTTACCTGGTGACTTTAATAAAATCTGTATGGCCGCTGGCCTAATAAATTTAATAGTTGCCTCTACCAGCCATAGTTAATATCGATTTGGATGCTGTGGCAGTTTTATAGAAATCCTGAGGCTTTTATGTAGATAATGTTCACTTTGAATACTTTGGATATAAAAAGGTATATTTTAACAGCGGCATAAATAAGCATGAGACAAACCGGAAGGATTACAATAAAAAGGGATGGTGGATAGATAGATAATAAAGGCAATCTGAGATCTAATATAAGGATGATGGGGAGAATGGGAACGAACCACAATCAACAGATACTGGGATACTTATCTCGGGGAGGGGAGGAACTTGGAGAAGAAAGTTTGGAACTTAGCGATGGGGCAGAGTAACTTGGGAGAGACTCCAGTGAGACGGACTGGACACGGAAAACCAGGACCCACCCCCCCCCCTGCTGCAGATATTTTTTTAGCTCCGATAATGGAGACTGCGAGTTAATGGATGACAATGGTTGGGGAGATTTATTCAAAACCATTGAATGCCACACTGATGGAGACTGACTAATGCAGTATATCTCGGGGAATGGTGTAAAAAACGTCGTCCCGAACTTCTCTTTCCCTAAATGATGTTGCAAAACTTTCATATGTATCTGTGTGTGGTGTGTGTGGGTGTGTGGTGTGGATGGCTTCGTGAAAAGAACCTGGTTTGTAAGAGAGAAGAAAAAAACTTGCCATCTGGGATGAGGTGAATGGAGGAAATGTGTA
>JACATO010001926.1:5000-15837 GCA_018389105.1 Nautilus pompilius
GAGGCTGCATTAGCTTAATTAAACGTAGGTAAGAATTCAGAAACGGTGTATGACGCGAAAGTTCCTTCTGTTCGGAACATTCTGTGCTGTACCCACGTGGCTAACGCCCCTTATTTTCTCCGACCATCATCATCTACAGCTGTAATCAACTGATGCGGTCCGGATACTGCCTGGTAACGAGCTCTAGAAAGCTCCTACTGTGCCCAGAGGAAATACCTCGCAAACGAACCGGTGGATAATGAAAAGAAGCTAAGCAGTGCTATGAGAGGTTCGTCAAACCGAGTCGATCCTCACCAAGGATCGATCTCAGGGCATCAGCCATAGCCGGCCGGTAGTACAGCGAGCACTCGGCCATTCGCCGCCCTTACGCAGCAATCAGATATACTGGCACAACCGGTTGTTCCCTGTTTAATATCTTTCCACAGTAGTTTTGTTCTTAGAGCGTATTCGAGAATAGCTAAAGTGCAGAAACCTGTTTCTCATCTTAGAAGGTGATGTACTTGTATCCTTAAATTTCCCTAGTCAGAAATGAAGTACGAACATAGAAGCAAACAGCAAACAATCGAGGGTCTCTCGCCAGAGCAGTGAGGTCTGGTTCTAGGTACTCATTATTAACGAGGCGGATGTATCTGCCGTACGTCACCTAGATGAAATCTACATTCTGTTCTCACCTCTCAGGTCGTCCGCCGAACGACAGACGGTTTCGGATGTACGGACAGGCATAGCAAGCCGACCAAAAACGCTCTCCCCTTTGTCAGCTTATTGGTCGTGCGACAGCTAGGCTTTTTAGAAGTCGAGGTTTTGAATTTTGTCGTTGATCCGTTAATTTACTCACGTTAACGCCTGGCTATCCAACCCAAGCTCTCTTTCTCCTTACCCACCCACCCCCACCCCCGTGGAAAGTCTGTGTTGTTGGATCTTCGTGTTTTCGGTCTGATGATCCAAACCTCTGGTGGACAGAAAACATTCAGATTTTCTTCCTTAAGAAAAACAGCGTCAACATACAGGTTCTGCTAATAACCTGTTGTGACGTATAACGAGGCGATGGCTTAGTTCATAAGGTTGGGAAGAGAGCACGTGGCAATTTCTCGGTTAGGTGGAGGGGGGACAACACCAAAACTGCGCCATCTCACGGAAATAATAAGAAACAAAAATATGAATACAGAAAATGCACCTGAAGAAATATACAGCCTTGAAGCAGAATACAGAGAAGCTTCCAAAACGAAAAAAAAGAGAGAGAGAGAAGAAAGAAGCAAACGAAGAACGTTAATCGATTGATGTCTGCGCTTTTTTCCCAAATGTAATCATCTTTCTAAGCCGCTCTCATGTAAATGCCATCTCCACCTCTCCTCTCAGGTGCCATGGCCACGTCTTCAGCGGTTTCTGAAAATCGCTAAATGGTTAGACGTGCCGAAGTATCTCCCACGACCGGCCCCGCCATCTAGCGCTCTCGGGTGCCTGTTTACCGTTGTGTTTTTCTGGAACGACTTCAGTCAACGAGACCATTAAACAAGGCCAAAAGGGATTCCCGAATTGGCCGCTGTCGCCTGCCATCCGACGGCTCCAGAGACAGAAGTCGCTGAAGCAGATCACTTCGCCAGGTGAAGATCGACACGTTAGAAATTCTTTTATTGAGCGTTGCCGTCACGTACGGGCGAGATGGGGGACCAGTTCGACGGGGTCTTTTAACGCCGTGGGAAGGGGGCGCCACTTGTCGAAAGCACGTGGTTGTTGTTGTTTTAGGAGCCGGCGACCAATCGACCCAACCTAACTGTGCGCCCACAGGAACCCGCCCAAATACTGCACGTGACAGCCGTCCGGATTTTCTTCGCTTGCCCACAGCAACACAAGAGAAAACCCGTATGCAATCTCTGAAGGGGTTCCAAACCCGCCTTCACAAAAAAAAAAAAAAAAAAAAGGATTTATGAGAGAAAACAAATCAAACTAAGGGCTTAGAATCTGGTGGTGGATACCTGGAATCGAGGATAGAACAAAGTATTGAATAAATATGGCATCGCCCCGATCGCCCGGTCGGTAATTAAAGCGACTCTAGGGGGTTGTTGCGTTTGGAAAATGGCTCATAAATTAAAGGTGCACGACAGCGAATACACATCAACGACTTGGCTCGTGAATGCATAAAGAGGATTTTAGGAATTCGCGAAATTAAGCAATTAAGTCAGAATTATATATAAATTTTCGTAGCACAAATTCTCGTAATACAATCTTAAGAGACCAGTTTCAGAAAGGGTTATTTCGTCTATTAACCTATGCTAATTATCTTTAGATTTATCATAATTTGTCGGCGTACACAGTAGTGCTACAAGTCCCATGTTCATCATCTTCTATCGCTCGGTCACCATATGCTTCCACATTTTAAAATAATAATAATGTATTTTTACTGAAGTGGCAACGAGAAGGGACATTGTGAATCAGCGACACCGCCGGTTAGACTTCATGTTGGGCAGGTAACCCCACTTGGTCTCCCCGTCTCGCCCACCTGTCTGACAGTCAGTTGAAAAAGAGGCATTTTTCGTACATCTAAAAGTAGTCACGACTCTACTGTTTCGTAAAAAAAGATCGGGTGTAAAATAGCCAAACCTAGATGCCAGACGAATCACGGTTAGGTAGCTCTTTCTATAAAACAACGCCTTTAACGAACAGGGCCGGAGGCATCCGTCATCTTCCCTGACGCCGTCTAATACTGAAACACAAAATTCTCCACCAGTCAGTTGCACACCTGTCAGAATTCTTTCTTTCAACCTTTCTATTACGCCTTATAAAGTACATCAGGCGGCTTTGGACAAATCCCTGGATTATCTGTGTACCTACCTTTCCTTCTCCACTAATTATTCTAAAAAAAGAAGTAAAATATACTTTCTGAAAGATGACCTCTATTTAAATTGGAAGCGATTTAAAATAATGTTATTGTATTTATCCATCTTAAAGCAATTTAATTGTTTATAACTTTCATAAGATCTGTCATTGAGGTTTTGGTCATTTTTAATAATATTACAATTAAAGATGGATCAGGTGAAACCTCTATTCATAATGGGCTACCCTAAAGTTACCAATGTGCATTAACCCATTGAAAGCGAATAGCAAAGTAACTTGTTTCCTCGGTCACATGTACTACTATATCACCTATTGTAGACTTGGCCAGACAATTAATTAATACTTGTTATACACATCCCAATGCCCAATTCCACGACAGGCTCTTTTTAATTCAAAAAGTCTATTAAAAAAAAGTTACTCAACTATTTAAAAAATCGAAAAATTTAGAAATGTCATCTAATTCATGCATATCATTTAGGATCTACGAATATATAATTAACGACGATCGGATCCTACATAAAAGTTTGTACACGCCTCGATTTCGTTTTACAATAGCCTCCAAGTCGGTTTAACCAAACTGTGATTAGCGATTGTTCTTTTATCATGTAAAATGGCTGTTTCCAGGACGTATTCCTCAGATATTTTGTTATTCCCCTTTGTTTGCGTCTAAGAAAGAATAAAACCGGTGCCCGCTTCCAGCATTCTGCTGCCTGCGATGTTTAAATAATGCGATCTCTCCGCGCCTACACTTCGGCAATATTTATAGCTCCTAATTAATCTTAAATTAACGGATTAATTACACACAAAGGGACCGTTCTCAGTCCGTACGCCTTTTGGTCGGCTATCGATCCCGGGAGAAAACTACCGCTAAGTGTTGCACAACAATATCGGGAGTAAGGAACCAACGGGAGCCGAGTGCGGAGTTTTGTGTTGGCGCTGTCCGTTGTTATTGATTACACGCAGCGGGTAGGCCGACTGCTCGCGCGGGTTCGATTCCCGCTGGTTATGGCGTCTTGCTGGCGTCGGCACGACGCGGTATTTGTTTGTCTGATACTGCTGTTGTTAGTTGCCTTTTGCCGGACCTGGTTTCTGTTCAGGATCCAGCCGCCGAGAGAGAGAGAGAGAGGGGGGGGGGACACATGAAACATGAACAGAACAAAAGAAGAAATAGTGCAGAGACGGACCTTGCAAATCGGACGATGGCAAGAACACGGAACCTCTCTGGAAATGGACACGGGGTTCGTTCGCAGCCCCACCACCACCACTTTCCGAATGCCCATCCACACACATATTGCACACCTTTCTAAGAGAAAAATCGCCATTCCGCCTCTGTATATCCCGGGTAAAGGTCGTAAATCTATTCTGAATACCTATGCACGTTTCGATAAAACCGTCGGAAATTCTAACGGATCCCTATTTCTATGCGATGTAAACAATAAACGATCAGTCATTATTTTAATCCACACGATTATTCCCTTATCGTGCAGCGTGTCGTTTTACGACATCCCCAGTAGCCTTCGTCAGGAAAGTGTTCAGTCGAACCCACTTCCGCTTAGCGCACGCGCGAGCTGCCTAGCCGCGATGGCGGGTTTCCGTCGAGTTCAAGTTATGCAAATGTACCCGAAAAAGTTTCCTGAACAGGTTTCTTACTAATTCGCCACCCGATACTCAGAAACCTTCGGTGGTAAGGCTTGATTTGGCTGTCTGTACCGTACAAGTCACGCAAGACGGCGGTGGGTTCCGTTCTTTTATTATTTACTTATTTTGCTAAATTATTTCCAATAAAACTCAAGATGATTTCAGTTAACAGGGACCGACCGAGGGGTAACGAGCACCGTTCTGTCAGCCGCCAGGAGGCGCGCGCGCGCAGTCAGGCCGAGTGATTACGGGGAACCTACACGAGAGAAGCATTAATCTCCAGGAATTATCCTCTCCAGTCTTTTTCTCGTGAATGATGTGAATTAAAATGTAAATTATTTCCGCTTTTCCGAGTCGATATGTATCAAGTTAAGAATCATTACGAATACTGCAGCCTATAAATAATTTATGAGCACTTGAAATAGATTGGTCCTCTGTGTTTAGTTCGGAATTGGTCAGGGTGAAGCTGTGCGCGGAGTGAGGGAGGTAAAACTTTCCGTCTCTGCCAAGGGTATGAAACCCAGCTTATCTCGCGATACCGAAATCCTGCTGTAGGTTCTAATGAACGGGACCAAAGACGGTTACCGGCAAGAATTCAGGTCCATTGCGTATCTACGATGACACTTGTGACATCTATGGTATTAAAGGCAGGCAGTTCAGTAGATCGAACTAGGGTGGTCAGCAGAATGGTAATGTCCGAGCAGCTACAAATCAATTAAAACCACGAGTAACCCCACAGAAAGCCGAGACAGCATTGAATTTATGTTAAATTTATGCTTCTGTATCCAAGTGAGGAGAATCAAAAGACCGGGCTGTGAAAGAATACGGAAAGGAAGAGAGAGAGAGAACAACAACAAGCCATAACTACAGACTGATTTGGTTGTCATGGTAAAGAGGCAGTTTATAAAACTATAAACGTCAGAGCGTTGAGGTGTCTGACTAAAGAGGTTGGAAGATGTCCAGCGCTGGTAGAAGACGAGATTCCGAGAGATTATTTATGCAGTTCTGTTGGAGACAGGAAGAAATAACATTTCATCAAGATAATAGAACATTGTCATGGCCGTCGGCTTGCGATCTGTTTATGCAGAGGGAGTTCCGAATAACGGTGTCTCGTTATTTGTCTCCAGCTGTGGGCACAGGTTCTGTTGCAGTAGAAATATGAAACCTTATATGAAATAAAAGACAGGAAAATAACAGTTTGATGATACCTTCGGATGCTTTGCCGGAATACTGATGATAGATAACGCGGAAAAGGATATAGTATCGGAGATTGTATAGCAAATGTACAGTACAGCGGCATATAGAAAAATATCGTATGTTGTACTACGGTAAAAACTAACTAATAGTTAACAAGCCACAGCTGTGGCTAATCTACTATGTAAAGCGTCACTACAATGTTTTGTTTACTAGTATAAAATTTCTTTATTATGCATATAACCAGTCATATTATCAAATAGCGAGTAAACATCTTACCTGTGTCACCTGAATACCTACTAACATTTCTGTCTATGCACAGGTAGCAGAAATAAATATTAACCGAAAAGTGAGAACGAATTATTTATTAGTCATAATTAAAAATTTATCCTGAAATTACAACAATAGGTTTTTTTAAAAACTCGTTCAAACATTTAACGTGACATTTTCTTAGAGTAAAACTAGACTGAGCAGGTAAGTATTTTAGCAAAACCGTTGGCTACATACAAATTAAGTTTAATATATGTTTAAGATAAAATAAGTTCATATATATAATGAGTGTGTGTTTACACCAGTATATCTTAATAAGAGAACCAGAGAAGTGTATTATCAGTTATTTTCTATAGCTTTCCTTCTGTCTGGAGACTTATAAATTAATAATGGGCATTGTTCTAATGTGTGATGTCGAAAGAAGAGAAACCTCAGTTAGTTCCTTATTATCCCAGGCGTCTGAATTATTATCAGTCCTGTCTAAAACTCTTAGCCATTAAAATCACTTTTTAAAGATTTTTCAATGAGCAACAATTTTTTGTTTGACTTTGTGTTTTCTTTTTCTTTAAAAAGTCAAATATTCCCAATAACTAAAGAAACTAAATAACACATCGATTTGTTATATTTAATGTCTCCTAAAAGTCCGTCAGCAGTGATCTGCTACTAGGTGAATCTCACCTTACTGGCTTCTCACCTGTGTACAGGTGTCTTTTGTTAAGTAACAATTAATTCTAAATATAAAACATATAGACTTTAGAAGTGTCTGCTGTAACATGCCCACTTGGTTTTGGCAGGGGAACGAGAAACGTAAAATTAAATATACCGATGATATCAGACAGACTTAGACCCACAACACTGACAGGGGAGAGATTAGCTGATTGTTATAGTAAGTAAAGTAATTAATTATTGGTTTTGTTGTTTTGGTAAGTTAGTAATGAATGGACGTATTGGAAACTGCTTGATTCCGACACCAAGCCAGACTGGATGCCCTTAAACTGCTGGGATGCTTTCAGAACTAACTATACAAGCCTAAATCGCTCAGTTGTTGATCTCTTCCCCACTATGGACCGAATATATCGCAGACATGAGCGGACCGACCCGATTCTCGATGAGGACAGCGAGCGGGGACGGACTCAGTAACGGAGTAAACTTACTAAAATCTACTCGAACAATCGATTTCCCAAAACACCAAAGTCACACGGTCATCACTGGCTCCGATCCGTTCCGTTTCGGTCTCTCGCGACGTCTTTTTTTTTCTAGATGTCCAATACCCGCCCAACCTACCTACCTACCTGTCCGCTTTGTCAAGTTCACAAACAGCTGCTGGCTCCCCCCCCCTAATGTATTTGGAGTCAACGTCCGCGCGCCGATTCCGTTAATTGTCCATAGAAATCAAGAGCGCAGGCAGGGAAGCCTCCCCTCAGCTGAGGAGGGAGGCATCATGTGAATTACTGCCGGGGGCCCCTCAACTCACGTGAAGGGGCGGCCGGCGACAGGTTATTGTACGACAACAACAACAAAAAAAGTCCCGTAAATTATTCTCTTTCTCTTTACTGCGTAACCGGTGCACTACAAATCCGTGTGTCACGTCGGAATACTTCCAGTTTGTACGGACGGACGGCTGTGAAATAACTTGTTCGTTCTCTCCGAGCCAAACCTTCGGCTGAACTCTCTGGAGTTAAACAAAACTACTTCTAAACCACGGCACGTTCCCAGAACTTTCGTAAACTTCCCCGATTTTATATTTTTAAACAGCACCTATTAATATTTAAAATAGCAGTGATTCATTTTTTTTTTAAATAACGGGAAACAGTTATAAGATGAATTTTATCTAATCTTATTGCTAGCGTTTTTTTTAAAAAAACCGTTCAGTTAATCATTTCGTGTACTTTTTTAGAACAAACGTCGGTCATGCTTGTTGAATTTTGCCATAAAAATGCTAATATGGTAGTTTAATTAGGCTCTTCGTGCATTTATAATAGTTGTGACCAGTCGAGCAAGCCTCTGTCAAGATTACATTTTGAAAGTATTGTATTCTTTATAAGTTACGGTTTATGTCTCAACAGATGATTTATAAAAATATTAAACGCGATAATAAACACGTAAAATTGACGGTTCAGCGCAGACCGATAAGGTGTGAGAAAGAAGAAAGACACTTTCATAGAGATCGACAAACACTCAACGTCTCCAACGGTTTGGGAGAGAGAGAAGAGAGAGAGAGAGAGAGAGAGAGAGAGAGAGAGAGGAGGAGAGAGAGAGAGAGAGAGAGATCAGTACACATCAGTGCAGAGAGAGATGGAGAGAGGGAGAGAGAGAGAGAGAGATCAGTACAAGGGAGAGAAAGACATCAGTACACATCAGTGCAGAGAGAGATGGAGAGAGAGGAGAGAGAGAGAGAGGAGAGAGAGAGAAGAGAGAGAGAGAGAGAGAGAGTAGAGAGAGAAGAGAGAGATCAGTAAACAGCATCCAGTGCGAGAGAGATGGAGGAGGAGAGAGAGGAGAGAGATCAGTTACACACATCAGTACAAGAGAGAGAGAAGAGATCAGTACACATCAGAGTACAGAGGGAGAGAGAGACACATCAGTACACAACGCATCCAGTGCAGAGGGAGAAAGAAGTGACATCAGTACACATCAGTACAGAGAGAGAGAGAAGAGAGAGAGAGAGATAAAATATACTGATAATATCTTTTCTCAGACGTTGCATCTTATTTTGAGTAATTCTAACTTATTTTAATGTAGAATGTTTGTCGACTTTTTTAGATAGCGATTTATATCTCCCACAGTTGCCAAAAAAACAAAATTGCCAATAGCATGAGAATAATGCAAAACACTTTTCAAAGTTAATGTTAATGCATATATGATTTACTGATTTATTGATAGTTGTGCTTTAGAAGTCAATGGGTTTTATACAGTAGACCGGAGCAGCTATCTACTTTCTTGTTTATCAGGAGATGCAAAGATTTAAGAAAGCAGCCAGAAGCCACGTATTGATATATTTCAGATCTATATATCTTATCCGTTTATAAAATCTGACCTTGAGGCTAAAAGTCATTTGTAAAATGAGTAACGTAGAAGAAAGCATTCTTAGAAATGGTTTCTTGTATTCACTGCTGATTTTTAATTCAAGAATCCAATAATTTTGCTTTTGTTTTACAATAATGGAAAAACTTCCAATCTATCATGTACGTATATACAATTAAAATAAGCTGTGGCTCAAGTCGGAATGAATACTGTCGCAGACTGTATGATCGCGTTAACGACTATCTTACGGGAATGATTCCACAAATAACTTCTGTCTTCGAGGCCGGCTTTATAGGAGATAAGGTATTAGAACTAAAACGTATTGATTCACGGCTTGTAAAATAAAGAGAATAGTTCCTGCCGAATTTGAAGTGAGAAAGCTGTCGTAGTCAGGGTAGGATCGTCAGCAGAAATCCGGGGTTCTCTTTCATCACTCAGGGCTGCGAACCGGGACATCTGGGGCGACTTCGAATTCTTAAGCTGCGAGATTCCTTTATTTATTTACTCCAATTTATAACTCGTCTGTAAACATAGTCACCAGACCTCGCCACAGCGCATTACCCCAGTCATCCGTGTTGCATCTCACTTATTTCATCCCTGTTATCATCTTGCTCCTCCTCAACAACATCATCAACCACTTTCGCCGGAGAGCAGCTGAGCGCGTAAAGCTTTTGTTTACAAAGCAGAAAATCGAGTTTGGTGGGGGGGGGGCCTCCCCTCCCCTCCCCTCTCTCTCTCTCCTCTCCCACCCCCTATGTCCAGATTTTGTTTCTCTATTCGACAGAGGGTAGAATAGGTCTTCCTGCGCCAGCCCTCGCTTACGCCTCTCGAGTAGATGTCGTTCCCGGCACCCGAACAGCTCCGCATCGTTAGGTAATAAAGATAATAGATCGCTAAACACGTCACGCACTTTGCAACACAACAGAGCCGAAAGAAAACATCTAAGCATCCCAGTCTCTGAGCCAGATAGGAGACTCTTCGCCGTACAGTTCTGCTTCATTTATCATTTTAAAGGCAGCAGACAGCGGAAACTCCCAGCGGCTCCCGGTATTCCGAGCGTCCGGGTTTTTTATTAAAAAAAAAAACCAGCTTCTCGCGTTTGTCACCCGGACGCTGCGAGTTAATATCTGTAACCGAGGTTCCCTTATCCCCCTCCCAACGAGCCGATACCAGGTATATATTTAAAAAAAAGATAGAAGAGACTGACGGGTTCAGAAGTATATAAACACCTGATTAATAATTAGCTACGTTTGTTCATACGCCACTTTCCGTTCGTTACCAGGGCCCGGTTTTTGACCCCCCCCCCCGCGAACACAGAGCGGTGGGGTCGGCCGCTGGGAAAAATCGCCCGCGTGTCGCAAACTCGCAAGTTACTCGGCGGCCATCGGAACTGTTTAAATTTGAAGTTTGATCTGATATCTGTGTTTTCCAATGACCGCGTGCGCTTCCGAATATAATGGTCAGAGCATCTCCTCCGCTCTCTCGATCGTGAAGTGATCAGTCGGTCGGTCCCTGTTTCACTTTTAAGACATTAAAAAGGGACTTAGGTTTGTAATTTTAACTGTACATCCTAAAAGGCACGAAAGTAGAGTTATTAGGGTGGGATTTTGTGTTTTCGACAAGAAATTCCAATAAATGTAAAAGAAACAGAAACAAAACAGAAAGACAGTAAAATTAAACATCACTAAGCCAGGCTTTTTGGAAAGTTTAACTTTAAATTAACGTTAATGAGATCCGACAATAGTTTGATTGCGTAATAAACAAAAACTTGAAAGGGACTTCGTTGTAACAGCGTGTTTATTTTAATTCGAAATTTTCAGTATCAAGAATCAAAAAAGAAATAGTCCTCTAGAACTATACTTTTCTACATTCAGCTCTC
>JACATO010001927.1:0-46905 GCA_018389105.1 Nautilus pompilius
TCATCAAGATATTTTCCGAGTCTGCATCCAGTTTTAGGGTTTGACTTGGGTCTAAAAGCAAATAAAACATAAAGCATTTTACATAGTATTCCCTTAATTTACTTGTCCTTGATATGCACAAATTTGTAGCTACACTAATCTTTTTTATGCCAAATAATTTCTTTTGTACAGAATGGTTTGATGATGCACAGATTCCTCTTCCTACCAGCTGAGTTTAATGGCGACAGACACTGGCTGTCTATTTCTCCAACCGTTCTGTACAGCAAGAAAACAAACTGTTCTGTATGATGGATATCTTTAACCTTCATGCATAATAATGAATATTCATCAACAATATTTAATATGTAAGAGATAAAGATATAACTAAAATTATTTGTATTTTTATAGTCACTAATACCTTTATATGCTCTTGCATCTGGCAACAATGTGACTGTTGACAGACAAGAGTGAGTCCATCACTAGTTTGTATGAATATCCATAATTTGTACTGAGTGAGTGATATGAATGAGAAACAAGTAAATGAATACTTATGAGAATAATTGTACATAGACATGTTTCAGACAGCTGAACATATATTTAGTGTTGAAACGAGGAAACAATTCATTGGAGGTTGGAGACTGTTGGTCGTTACAAATCACTTGGTCACTTGCTTTATATACACCAACCACCACTCACTCAGCTGTTGCAGTGACGCTCGCTCACACACGCACTCCACTTTCTTTTGTAGGTGTGAATCATCAAAATTATGACATCGTAAAAGCACTGTCTAAGTTCACCGGACAAGCCCCTCATGAAGAAACAGAAAAAACCGCTGAATATCAGAAACTGAACTGGAGAAACCATGATTGCTTAAGTGTGGTAATGGGTCCCCTACACAGATTGATCACATGCCCAACCTAGATGATTCAACAATAGGTACAATCAAGAGCAATGCTACAAAGATAAAGGATTCTGTTTACAAATCAGCATCATCATCAACAAAAATAACATCAGAGGCGAGGAATCCATCTGTGGAGAAAATGTTGGCCATATGGGTAGAGGAACAAAACCAGAAGAAGACAGTCTTAAGTTCTACAATTGTCTACGCAAAAGTGCTCAAGCCTGCAACAAGCTACAAGGGGGAACCTCAGCTGAGACATTCTTGGCAAGCAAAGGTTGGTTCGATAATGTCTGAAAATGGCAAAACCTGCACAACATAAAATCTACAGGTAAATCTGCCAGTGAGGACTATGCATCTGCTAAGCAGTTTCCTGATGAATTCAAATCTATTGTGGAAGGAGGGGGCACTTGCCATAGCAAGTGATTAATGGTGGCGAAAAGGTTTATTATGGAAAAGGATGCCAAAGAGAACATACACATCAAAAGAAAAAACAGCCCCTGGTTTTAAATTCCCTAAAGATAGGTTAACAATCTTACTGCGTACCATTCCCAGAAATCCTGGGCCTTGAAAGGCAAGAAGACCCTACCAGTTCATCGGTAGGAGAACAAAAAGGCATCACAGAGGACTGATTCCTGAACTGTTTCTGTGTTGAGGTTAAGCAATACTTTCAGGAGAAAAACTCAGCATTTAAGGCACTACTTATCCTCAACAATATACCGGGGCACTCTGCGCACCTCACTGATCTACACCCTAACGTAAAAGTGATTTTTTGCCACCCAACATCACAACTCTAATCCAGTCCATGAATCAGGGAGTTATAGCCAGTTTCAAGATGTGGTATATGAAGAAGACAACATTGTAACTCCTAAATGCTACTGATGGACCTGAAAAGCCATCAGGTCACAACTTCTGGTGACAATGCAATATTCTCCATGCAATGAATAGCATCAAGAGAGTGCGTGGAGTGGAATCATGAACACAAACACGAATAGTGAATGGGAATGCTTATGGAAGGAATGTGTATGCAGTTTTATGGGTTTTGAAAGTCTCTCTTCAATTGTTGTGCAAGTTGTTCAACTTGGAAAATCTGTTGACTTTGAAGACTCGAACGATGATGATGTGATATATCTGACTGATTCTCATCAAGAGGATTTGCTGGACATGACAAAACAAGAAAATTAAGCAATCAACTTTAATGCAATTTTTGAAGACTATTCTAGCACAGAGCATCTCCACCAGACCTGTGGAACTTACTGATGACCTTGACAGCACTCCATCTTCACCTCAGAATTGACCAGTGTGTTCTTTTAGTCAAAGGATTGTTTTCTCATGTTCATTACTTTACTAATCTGTTTACTAAATGTGTATTTCCAGCTAAATGATTTTGTTTTAAGCTATCTTTTACTAAATAAATGATGGGTAAATGTTATCTTTGTTACTGGATTGATGTTATTTTTTCGATAATGTCACCTGGTGGATAACAATAGTCTTGTGTGTAAATCTATTTCTTTTAAACTTGTATTAATAAGCAAAGGTTACAAACAATTAAATATGGTTGTCAATAAGCCTGGCTAGAATTGCTGCTGCTGCTGGGTGCTACATAATTATACTTGCAACTGTTAAGACAGGACAAGAGAATTATGTCAAAGTTTAAAGTTGCTCTTTATTGCAGGATTGTCTCTTTGAGAAAACTATTGAGGGCGGCTCTTACCGTCACACATTAAAAAAATGCATACATAAATTAGTCCCAGCATTTTCCCTCATAAATCCCTTTACATGTCAGTTTGCTCCTTATTTTCTTTCGAAAGAGTAATAACTTGTTTTTGTCATCCACTGCATTCTCAGCCTTTTTGATGATGTCCTGCAGCTTGTTCCGAAACTCTGGCTCCATTTCTCTGTTCTCCTCCTCCAGCCCGCATCTATGCAATTCCAGATTATCTTTCTAAAAAGCCAGTCGTACAACACACGTGTCTTTTGAGCCTGCAGTTTACGAGAAAAATAACAAAAAGAGCCACTCTTTGGAATGGAAAATACTTCCTATCAATGAAACATTGAAAGCCAGAGATACTTCACCTCTTGGAAATCCTCCCTTCATCCTCCCAAAAAGTAACAACTCTGAATAAACATCTTAGAGAACTAAATAGGAAACGGGTCTTCGTAGAATCTTGTTTGATTATGGAATTTTAATTACAAATGATAAAATAATTGTTTATTTATCTCACCCTTCAGTGTTGACCTTTGTGTCTGCCATATGTAAATAGAAATATCAAATTATTTCATCCTCAACAAATGCTACATCACATATAGGGTTTTTTTAAAGAATACTTCCATCAATGAATGTAAACATCTGCCCCTTTAGGAAAAGTCACCATGAACATAGCGACATCTCACTCATTTATCACCTCAACGTTTACTGCACCTATTCAGGTTTTCAGTTACTGTATAAAGTCAATAGTAAAGAAAGAAAAAAATTTAGTTAAATTCTAAAGATAATAAACCTGTGATTTTTTATTTAATTTTGAAAAACTTTTAATGTTTGTATTGATAAACCCATTCAGGGGCAAACTGTGATATAGAGGGAGGCTATCTGGATGAGGATAACGGAGCAGTCTTGGTGGAGTTATTCTGCTGATGCATTTCCAGGGTTTGGCAATGTTAGGGTCTGTAAAGACAAAAGAGGAAGGCTGGGCTGGGCTGGTCATACTGTCAGAGATCGGGAAGCCTGAAACATCGCTGGAAGACCGTAATGATCTGACAAATAACAAAAGATCCTGAAGGAACTGACAATGCTAATGAAAGAACTGGCACACAACTTGGAGGGAAAACCCCGGAAAGCTTCAGGTTTTTACTGATTCTTTAATGTCTAGTTCTTCGTTCTTTTCTATTCAAAAGCGATCAAATGATCCAGGGCTTAAGTTACCGTTGGCTTCCTAACGGAAGACGTACACTCATCGCTGAGGTCCTCCAGCTGTTTTGTCAGCCACTTCTTTGGCCATTGCTAGCGTAATCGAAATGATTCAGCACCGACTGGTTGAGATGATGGTTCTCGGTCCTCAGACTTCCATCTGACTGCTCGCCACCCGAAATGCACATGTCAACGTCTGCTAAGACTATCAGCTAATCTTAGCTATATGTGTACACATGACTGTGGAATCGCCAATAAAAGACCTTGTATTCAATATGTAATCGTTCTGTTAGTGCGAAAAGAATTTCATCAAGAACATTTTGTTTGAAAATTGGCTGAATGCCCAAAGACCCTTTTATCTAGGACAATTGTTCGCTAATCATTATGGGTAACACTGATCTTCGATTAATGTAACAAAAATAAAATTTCTCTCTCCCATAAATGTTTCCAAAAACCAGACAACACGAAATATGTTACATAAGAGTCAAAAGTAGATTTCCCACAAAATGATCAGTTCGATACCGTATTTTCAAATATCGATGACATTGGCAAGGTCTCATAAGTGGTGGAGCTGCGAGATGACTGAACACGTGACGATCTAATTTGAAGTTCACGGAGGCACAGGGAAATCTGCGCACCTGCCAGGGTCAATTAGGCTCCGTGATCGCAGTATTACTTCAAGTGAGCATCCGTAATGACGCTGATGTATGAGCCAACTCGTCATCCTTCTCCGGGGAATGTTCTAAGCTACTATGGTAACTGCATCACAGAGACAGCAACAGGGACCTTCTCCGTAACTACCGCAGTGGTGAAGAGAGGAAAGGGAGCGTTAAGGGGCCATATGTCGATAAAATTTAAGATATTTATGAAAAGGGGGCTGATGGGAAACTGAAATATTGTCTAACATTCCACTGAAAACCTGAATTGTGTACTGCACCCTTGTTATAGGCACGTGCTGATAAACCCCAGCCCCTTCTTCCATTGTCTCCTCGAGGGGTGATGATCACGTTATGACGTCATCGTGACGATAACAACAAGAGAAATCTAAAGAGAACAACAGGAAAGACGACGAAAAAACCAGTTATTATCTCACTTTATTGTTTCTTCCCATTTTCCAGGCCGTTGTGGAGTCAGGGTAATTAAGGGGCGAGCAAGGGGACATTTATCATCTGAACGAGGCGGACTCCTGTAGCAGTTCACCAATAAAATATCGGGGATAACGACAGGGATAACCCGAGAACCTAGATCGATGTTGGTAACAACAGTCATCCCAAGGGCCACCTGTTGGTCCTGTCCACCTCCGTACCATCCATCCACACCCAACGTCCACCCTTCTGACGACAGCCGACCCAAGACTCACCTGAAAACAATAAAATGTCTAAGATGAATAAATGAGACAGGTGTGACAACTTTTCAAATTTATAACAGAGAACAACAAACATCCACAAGATATATCTGGTCGAGACCAATGTCCGTTCTTGGTACAAAAGGACTTGTTGGTTCCTGACACGTAGTTATGTCCCTTGTCACAGGTGTCGGTGACCTCACACACCACGTGGTTCCGTTCACAGCCGTCAGAGTACTAAACACGTGTTCTGACGGTCGGCCGCAATCTACTGTAGAGCGAAGTTGAAAAGTTCGATCAGCAATAAATCAATCAGATAAGGGTTTAAATATCTTGATAAATCAGACTGTCAAACCAGTATAATATATTGTAGTAATAACTATTCTCAGTGGTATTTATACTAAAATCTGTACATTATATTTTCTCTGTTCAAAGATTCATTCTATTTCATCTGCAGCTCAACGAAATAGAAATTACAAAGTATCCGAGTTGTTAACTGATCGACTTACAAAAGACAAATCATTTTCTCTGTACATTTCTTCTGCTTCTGCGATGACAGCAGAACCATTGATCATCTCCCTTTTATAAAATGTTTATTTAAAGTCTAATGAAGCATACCTGTAGATTCACAATAATCGTATTTCTAGTACAAATCCATTTAATTCCATTCACCTTCTCCGCTATCCGTCCATTCAAAGGTTGAGTTAATGATTGGGAAAATATTCGGCCAATACTCGATTCCTCGATTAGCAAATTTGCTGATAATATTCGACTCAATTTCTCTAATACGATAGACGACCAAAGTCAGGTGCCCGCTCTTTGTCAGAAATTATTACAATATTATTAAGGAAAACCTCAGTTGTAAATTGTAAATGCTGATTGATGTTTCAGTTTTTTTAGCTGTTCGGGCTCGAATTTCGCCAGGTCGTTTTAAATGCCAAATAATAGAATGCATTAAATTTATAATAAGTAGAAATTTAACTTTTCTATTCTGTTTATTTATAACCAGTTCTGCTGATGTGTTGTTACATTCTACATAGTTCAGTCAACTAATGTTTAAGAATAAAATTAGTAAATTAAAATCAACATATACAAGTTTATTTTCAAACAAATTTTCTTCAGTTTGCTATGAAAATACTAAAATAAATAAATAAGTAATTAACAGTTGTACCATGTCCATAAGTTTACCTGTCAGATAACGATACTAATTAAATAATAATTAAATCAAATAAATATGCAAAGAATTGACAGTTTCAAGTTTTATAGATACGTTGACAGGAAATATCTGGTTTGGTCCGTTTCCTTTTGCCCAGCCAGAAGCTGCCATAGAATATTCAACAAGGTGATAGTTGGTGGATATCTTAGGCTGCCATTTCAGATTCAAAATTAGTCACAGTCCCAGCGCCACCTGCAGGCAGATTCTACCTTGACCTTGAGAAAGCGAGCAGTCAAATTTGCCAGGTCAAATCAGCAGAAGAAAACTATGACCAATCTTCATATTCAACATAATAAATTCAGGTTCATGGTGTTTTATTTGCATTATTGCCATGGTAACTGTAAGCTCAGCTGAAACTTATATGGAGCCCACAGATATCTCTCGACAAACTGGTTTCTGATTATATCTTAGGAACCTTGCGGGTCATAGATAACTTTTCGCCAGGAAAACATTGTATAGTACAATGCAAGTTTAGCGAGGAGAGGTTTTTGTACAGCTCGCATAATTCTCATCGTTAAAACCTCTGATAAATCTCCCCTCAGTTTGATAGGGGACTTCATCCCTACTACAAGGTTCCATCAGCAAGTGACCAGGTATCTCGTCTATACCCCTCCCTACCAAACAGGATAGACAGAAACTGGAGTTGCAATTTAAAATGAGAATGAAATCCAAAATTTTACCATAGACGATTAGTTCATTTGATCTTTAAACATTTCACACCTGCAGCAAATCAAACACCTGTATGTCTGTGTGTTTTTATTGTTCAGCTGACTTTTTTATTTACTTAGGGCCATCAGGTAATTAAGGTGTAGAGCCTGTATGTCATTACTTGTTCATACCTGTTAAGATGACAGCCCAGGATTCCTATGTGACTGCTGATGACACCTGGTGGAGTAGTTCACTGTGATGTCACATATGCAGGCATTAATGCACAATCATATCCATGTTAATCATGGGTGAGTGGCGTGCAAGCACAAAAAACAAAGTAGCCATTATCTTAACTAATCTGTGTGTGTGTGTGTGTGTCAGGTATGTATCAAGAAATACACCCATGGAGAGGTTACAATTTACCCACATAATTTCATAACTTAAGCCTATTTTATCCTGTGTCTCCTACAGCTGAAGATTCCATTCTGTTTATTACCAAAATTATCCTGTAGGGAAATTACACAGATTTCTATCAATTTACAGCAAACAAATTCCTGCTGTCAGCAAAGGTCTGCAGACTGACAGGAACTAACAGAGAAAGGTAATCTTTGGTTTTATCTCAAATGGTGGAACAATTAAAATTAAAAGCGACTTTCCTCAGTTTTATTTGTGAAACAGAAGAGAAAAACAAACCAAAGATTTATTTTGGTAAAGAGATGGAGGGACTCGATCTGCCCTCCTGCATTTCCACCAATAAGTGACATGTGAGGCTGAATTAATCTAATCATCCGGGGAGGAGGCTGAAGATTAAAAAAACATTTGTAAAATCGTCAGGAAAGAGATTTTATAGAAACAGAGGAATGAATGATGACGGAACTGATCTGCTGATGTCGCCTGGAGGTGTAGGAGACCTGGGTGGGCAGGAAAGTTCTGCAGACCCTGAACCTATCTGCCACTGACCGAAGTCAATTATTCAAACCCCTTCGCTCTGCTAATATTCTCAGGAAACCAAAATATCTATGAATTACTTTTCCATAAAAGGTGTTAGAAGTATTTACATATATGAAGATAATCTTACATCACTGCCCTTTGTGACTGAAGATGATGCTGCCGATGATGTCCCTCTGACAGCCAGACTGGAGCCTGAATCGATCATAGAGGTGACGACTACAGAGATAAACAACTGCAGATGACTTCTATGAAGTAAACTATAGTAACTATTCTGTCAGTTACCTACCTACAGGAAATACTATACTCTATCTAGGTATTTATGAGTGTACTTGTTGAAGAAAGGTATTTGTTAGTAAAATATAATATTATATAAAATAGTTGAAGCCAGTAACTCACTAAGTTGTCTTATTATGATTGATCTTTGTTTTCTACAATTATTAACTTGAAATTATTAAAGACAACATTCTGACAATTAAAGGGAACAGATGGCATGAGTACTGTTAAGTGCTAATTACTATTATTAGTGATTGTATATTAAATGAAACAAGGTTTAAGGTATGAATAATTAAAACATACAAATCTAATCTCTGTACAGTACTGAAGACTGAATTAACTGAAATATATCAACAACAGAAAGACCTTCATGGACTTAAGACGACTGAAAAGCAACTTTACAAATACTGATGGCTGATGATCGTGGAAATGCATTTATTTTCCAAAAACAACTTTTTAACTGTAATTTTGTAAATAAATTTAAGTTTTGTCAAATTGTATACATTTCAATAATGTTATCATAACTATAACAGTGTTAATACTATTATAATTCTCTAATACTTTGTCTAGGAAATTCATGGAGCAGGGGGATTTTAAAGATATTTCATCTTTGTATTATGAAAGTCCTTTGCTGTGTCCATCAGTGCATTCCAGAGAATAAGGTGGAGCAAAGGGCAGACAACTACTGAGAAATGTTAGACTTTAAGGCTCTTGGTGACCAGCTGATCATTCAAGGTCAGATGTGGTAATGAAAGAAGTACAGCAGAAATTATCATACTCTTTTAAATGTGCCTATTAAATGTACTAAATAACAGAGCAGATGGGGCTGAATCAAAGAGAGGATTAACCCTACTCATATTTTGACAGTAATGTGAATGGTTCCAGATTAAACAGGATTTTCCTTCATGTCCAGTCTCTGCAGACTGAACAATGTGCTCTCAGATTGTTTAAATTCTTCTGAGTTTCTGTAATTAATGTCCTACTTACATTCTTCTGCTTACTTTCAGCAGTATTTCTTTCATTTTCAAATTAATTTTATTAAAAATAAATTAATAAATTATGTGATATTGGAAATTATATTTATGAGTACATTTAATATTGTTTAATTTATGACGAAGTGAATAATTATGATTTGTTTATGGAACATTCAAGGAAACAGCTATCTGTACATTTGGCAATTAAATAAAAGAGAGAGAGATGAGGGTTAGTTGTATAATATTGATAAGTTAAATAAGAGAGATGAGGGTTAGTTGTATATTATAAGTTTAAATAATAAATAGTTAAAATCAGGGCAGTAAGAATTACAGTTGAATGCAAAGAAGATAAACAAAGAGAAAGAATGGAAAACCAGTTTAAAATTCATACAATGACTGTTAATTTGCTTTTGTTAAAACTACCAGTTGAGCAGGTAGGGATCGATCCAACAACAAGTCAATTTCCATCTTCCCTGTGGCTGGTGAGGAAGCCAGGTGTAAAGTAAATTCTTACTCCACATGGTAAGGGTCCAGACAGAGCCCCTACTTGTCCTGGCTGGTAAGTGGATTGAAAAGGGAGTTTATGGTGTAATGGTTATCTGGATAAGTTACCTGATGAAATAAGAGGCAGACAGGGAAAGAGTCCTATTAACATACAATCAAATATCAACAGTTATTATTTTGCAGACCTTGCATTAAACCAAAGCCCTTATCAGCAGAATACATATGTCAAAAGACACCATTAATACTGAATGAGAAATCCCTCGATGTCAGCTAATGGGGGAATGAGAGGGTTAATGGTAATGAAATGAATTGGAAGTAGCCATTTCCATGTGTGGAGCTGTCACTATTCTGAAAGTGTATCATCAAATACAGATACACTAAATGGGACATTTTATTACTAACATTTAACTTTACCCTCTAAATCAACCTCCTCAATGTAGTTATATATCTCCTTACAATAAACTGATTTACCCTTTTTCCAAAACTTTCATCAGTACAAAGCCGGATGATTGTAGCAGCCATTTCTGTTAATCCACAGCTCAGCTACAAATGAGGATAATAGATAGATATGGGTGAAATATTCAAAAAAGACATTGGAGCTGTCTCTCCAACCTGGGCAGGTGTGGTTCTGATGAATGATTGCACAGGTTCAAATAGGAGATACAAGAAGTTTCCTACCCTAAAACATGGACCACTGACGGGCTGCAGCAGTCGTAAAAACCTTCTTCTGAAGTAAATAAGATTAAAACACTTGAAGATGATGTTTGGATAGGGGACACACCTGTTCGTGGGTCGATAATCTATGAGAATATCATATGATTATAAATTGTTATTACCTGTAATTAATGGGATCTTTCTATCTATTACAAACGGAACAATCCCAGACAGGTGAGCTCTCGTCAGTTTTGTTGCTCTGTTTCCTAACTGTTGTTTGTTGACTACATTTTGAAGGGAGAGATAATTCAACTATTCACAGAGGAAAATGGAAATAATTTCCGTACCATTAGCTTTCTGCTTGTGATGTTTGAACTATCGATGATCTCATCACCAATATGTTTTATCGATTTGCAGATTCAAAATTAGTTGCTATCTTTTCACCAGTTTCCATGCTGTTCATTATTCTGTCAGACACTGTAAGGAGGGAGAACTCTGCACAGAGTTATTTCCCCTGCATGATAAAGAGCCATCGAAAACCAACTGTACTAGAAACAAGAGAAGTCGGAAATTATCCTCGGCGTTCATAGGAAAAGTTTATTTAATACAAGGAATGAAATATAAACAAACATTTGTTTCTGTGATCAGGGAGAAAGCGACACCCGGACAGTAACGGGTAGAAGGAAGAGTACGGTTACTACTTATTGAAGGAAAGCTGAGGACCGTCTGAACATGGAGCTGATTTATTACATATTTCAGATCAGCAGAAGTCGATAATAATCAGTAATATCTGCATACACATTAATATACAGGACAGCAGGGGCTTCTGATGTGGGTAAGGGCCGTCTATTTCCTTTATTTGCTGTAAAACGGGCCCGATACCTGTTAATAGGGCCGAGATCAGGTAACACGTGGATATTGGAGACCAGGTAACCACAAACACAAGCGAATTAGTGCACAGAGGTCATTCACCTTTGTCCAGATTTTTATTAAGAATAAGAAAAAACAAAGGAATCGTTTACATCATCAAAACTCTCTGGGTGTAAACTCCACAGTTTTACATCTTCCCCGAAATCATCGGTTTTAATCGCCATCTTTGCAGGTGAAATGGTTGTTTTACATGAAAGCAACCAAACAATTAACCCTTTAATGCCTGCTATCGAAGGACGTGTGGGTAATATCTTCTTTTTTCCACGTTACCTCCCTTAACAAAGGATCAGTGTTGGTATCTTCCGGCTGCTGAAGATGGTTTACATCGTTAAACAAACAAACCTGGTTGTCGGTTATTTGACCGACCGTTATTATTTCTGATACAGAAGAGACCGAGTAACGTGGAAACGACATTTAGAAATATTATTCCGTCACATTTCGAGAAAAGGAACAATAAGGGGCCTTCAAAATGGATGGTACGAAGAATTGTCAACACAAATTATTCTCCTGATCAGTATGAGAATCCGTAAATAAAAGGAAGGTAAAAATTCTTTTGTCTTTGATTTTAATGAAAATGATTGGAAATGTTTCCAAATCTGTGAGTCCAAATAAAGGGAGATGAGACCCGGATGAAGTAGATGTTTGTACATCAGTTTCCCTGTTGTAGCTTCACGTCCATAAAGATGCAGAAAACTATTAACAGGAGATCCATCAAGCTTCAAACAATCGGAATATTACATATATATAACTATAGGGCCTTACTAGGGGACACTCGGCATAATCGACGGTTCACACGTGCACGGTTAACCCTTTGCCGTAGTCGGCCTAAGCCTCGTTAATCAGCCGGGTATTCCAAAAGTGTCGCCTGTCAAGCGGACTGGTCGACTCGACCCTGTATTCTTTACGCCACCCAGGGGTTCTCCAACTGGAGGTCGTGACCCCCCAGGGAGGTCGGAGGCTGGAACTGTACCGAGAATCTTCCAGCACGAGAAAGGTTAGGGATCACACAGATTTCAGGAAAACAAGCAGAATTAGGGGATGGGTACGGCCGGCCATGTTTGATATCCCAGATGATTGAGGGAGGAAATGTTAAAGGATTCGAATTAGCGAATATTTTGGTTTTGTTCATCGAAACAGAGACAAGTTTCTGCATTAATAAAATCAGCCCTTTTCTCGGAAAGGTGTCACCAGGTGGAGCTAAATAGGGGTCAGTCTCATCTCTGCTCCCTTCTTTCTCTGATGATCAGTTAGAAGGTAACTAGAAAACAATAAATTCCCTACTGGTTTCTGTCACCACTGTAGCCCCCCCCCATTAACTGATTTCAGTGGCTGTAGTTTAGTTTAGTGCCAAAACTGAGCCGGTCAGTTCTACTATCGGGGTCTTCCATTGAGGTCACCTGTCTGTGACCGTCCGGCTTCGGAAACTGATCTTCAGCAGATCCGCTGACCGACCAAACACCTGACTCCCTCCATTATATTACTAGACACCGCAAATACACTGATCGGGAGGGGGGTTTTGTCGTATTCCAGTCCTGATTCTCTCAGAACGTTTCCTTTATCTGTGTCTAATGTTTCTCTCATTCTAATCAAGTTGGAATACCTGTCTCACCTGTAACAGTCAGGTAAACTCTCCTGTGAGCGAGAGCCGATAATTAATATACTTGAGGTTATAAAATAAGTGCTGCTGTTTCGTTCTCGATGGCAGGTGAGGTAAACTGTCTCACCTGTGTCCTTATTTCAAGGTTTTAAAGCCGTGAGCCACACAGAGAGTAATTAGGGATGAAATATTCTGGAAACCTGTCAGTTTGTAAGAGGGGCCGACTTCATCACTGTCTCACAAGTTATGGATAATTAGGGGAGGGGGAAGAGAGGAAAATAGGGAAAGTAGAGAGAAAGGGAAAAACATAGACGGAGGAGAGAGAGGAATAAAGAGAAGAAAGATAGAAAAGGGAAAAGAAGAGAAAAGGAGGGAGATGAGAAGGGGAATAGAGAAAGTAGAGAAATAAGGAAAGGAAGAGGGGAAGGTGAAGAAAAAGGACATAAAGATACAGGAAAAGAGGGAAATTAACAAACAGACAAAGGAAGAGAGAGAGGAGAAGACAGAAAGCTGAGTGGCCCCTTCCTGTCTTTAGGGATCCATGAACGTTGTATTTAGCCGAATTAATTTTCTTGAAAAGAGGGGGAAATCGTAGATCCCTGTAATGAGGACATAAAGGGGAGGGTAGGAATTAGGGTTTGGTTAAAAGGTAGAAATTACCAGGTAAACGAGATGTGACGAAACTGTCAGGAGGAGGAGAACTCACCTGTACGGCTGCTGTAAGTCAGCTCCTAGACCACGTGACACCACCTGGATTATTACCTGTCATGGTGGCGACAGACGGATGTGGCTGTACAATCATAAAGGGGCAGATATCAGGAAGTTTTGCTGAGGGGTTAGTGGAGCTCGCTCGCACGTGACCCCACAGATTAGCAGTGACAAGGTGAACGTCCCCAGCCAGATATTTAGGGGTTTCCGCCCTAATTTATACTCAGGACCATATCCTCTCCAGTCAGACGTAGGGAGACATCAGCTGCTGTACATCTTCTGTCCCCGGAAGTCGGTCAAAACTTCCAGTTCATCCACCGAACAGCGGACCCCTGCTTACGGGCACGTGCCCTCAGACCAAGGCCACTGGCCCCTTCCGATGTCGACCGAGGGAGGATGACCAGGTTCTCTCGTCATCGTGACGATAACAACAACGGAGATGTAAAGAGAACGACGACGACGACTCGATTTTTACATCACTTTATTATTTATTCCCTTTTTCCTAGTCTTTGTGGGGTCAGGGTAAATAAGGGGAGAACAAGGGGACCGTTTGTGTTCCTGAGGAGAGACCAGGACGATGGTTGTGGGCGGACTACGGCAGCAGCTCACAAATAAAAGGTTCGGGATAAGAACAGGACTGACCCCACAGCTGAGATCGATACTGATAACAACAGTCACCACGAGGGTCACCTGGCCCCCATCCGGTCCCGTCCACCTCTGTACCGTCAGACCAGACCCATCTTCCTGCCTCCTTACGACAACCGACCCAGGGCCACCCTGAAAACAAGAAAACAACTGTTACCATGACAACAGACATTAGTTTATATTGAGCAACAAACAAATGTCGCCGACCCCGCCCATTCCCGTTCTCACCTGTCAATCATGTGAGTGGGTGGAGCGGAGAGCAGATACCCTGAGGCGGTATCCTAGCAATAAGAAACAGTCTCCTTACACTCACCTGTTCTGTGTTCCCTGATGAGGGAGTCGACCAGTTCTCTTCTGGGGGAGAGTTTGAGGAGATCAGGGTCCCTCCCTCGTCCCTGCAGGTCTCAGCTGCTGAGGTCCATGACCTCCACTGACCCCAGTCACTGTACAGACGGTACCAAAGTTCAGCCCTGTCGCTGAAACTGTAGCCCCGGTCTGTAACAGATCGAATATCATCGGTTATTGACAGACTGATCGATCGATCGATCGGCTGAGGAATATTCTACCGCAGACAAGTGATTCACCAATAAATCAGTTCATCGTCGGCGGTAGACGATAAACTATTAACACAACAAACAACAACAATAATAACATAATAATAATAATAATAATAAATAATAATAATAATAATAATAATAATAATAATTACCCGAGGTTTTCTCAATGTTGTGTATCGTCAGTTCCCGACCTCTGACCTTCCGCTGGAATTCTCACCGGTTTCCCCTAAATAGATAAGAGGTAAAATGTCCCGGGGCCGATTCCCCAGAAAGTTGAGGGACACAAACCTCGACAGAAATAAAGGAGCCTTTCTGTTTCTCTCCACCGTAGCAGCAGACACTTAAATACAGGAGGAAATCATGAAGATCTCCAGCAGAATTTCGTCAGATGTAAACTATGAACAGATAACAGCTTTCACACCTCAAACTGGGAGAACTGCATCCACAGGAGAGATCTCGGAAATCAGTTAAATTACGATGTTAATTATTGTTATAGTCAATTAATTATTAATAAATTGTTAAACATCCAAAACGAGAAATGGAGGAGAGATTCACAATTTATTTCAGAATTCAAAACCTACATTGGCAGGAAATATCTGGTTTGGTCCATTTTCCGTTTCCTGAACACCTGGATTTGTTGTTTCCCGAAACGTAGTTATGTCCCTTGTCACAGGTGTAGGTGGCCTCGCTACTCCACGTGGTTCCGTTCACTGCCGCCAGTGTACTATTGAGCACGTGCTCTGATGGTCCGCCGCATTCTATTACTGCAGAACGAAAATGAAAGTAAGGAATCAATCAGTTGTGACCTCAGATATTTGTGAAAATCAATCTGTCAAATCAATCAGTACCGTAGGTAGATCTGGTTTCGTAAAATGGAAATGTAGGCAGCACGAAAATAAATAAGTAATAAGAGAACAAAAGGAAAATACAAAAAACTGAGGGTTGGAATTCAAAGTAAAGAAAACAAAGGAATAGATACGTTGGCAGAAAATATCTGGTTTTGTCCATTTCCCGTTTTCTGAACACCAGGACTCGTTGCTTCCAGACACGTAGTTATGTCCCTTGTTACAGGTGTAGGTGGCCTCACTTCTCCACGTGGTTCCGTTTACAGCCTTCAGGGTGCTGTTAAGAACGTGGTCTGACGGTCGGCCACAATCTATTTCTGAAAAACGAAGTTGTAATATTCAATCTGCAGCCAATTAATCAGATGGGATTTTAAAAATATGTTACAGGTAAAATAATAATCTATGCGGCTGAAGGTATTCAAAGGATAGAAACAGGAAGATACAGGGGGGGTCATTGAATGTAGGATAACTCTAAAATTCCTGGATACAGAGCTGAATTCTGAATTTCAAGACGGCAACCAGACTACATTAAGATAGGTGGGTGTCAGTGTAATATTAATATTTCTCAAACCATTTCACACCTATAGATGTGCATTCATAACGTTAAAATCTATTGAAGAACTAAAATTTTCAAAAATTAAAGTTTCTATCTGTTGTCAGCATCCATCGACAGCCTCACGTCGGAAAGAGTCAGAGCACTGATAAATACAGGTCACCACCCAAAGAGATCTACACTGGGCAATATCTGTCACAGGTAATGAGCTCCAAAGATTAACCTGCCCTGTGAGGTGCATAATAAAGTAGATATCTACCTGTAATCAAGTCCAGTCTTAGTGCAAGTGTCGTCAGGTTACGTCTATTTTGTAAAATTGATGCATTCAGATGAATAATCTTTGAACTGTCGTCATCCGCCTGATCATACAGTATCTCAACGTCTTCCCCTATACTGTTATAAATGCCCTTAATCCCTCTGTAGTACAGTTGGTTAATCCAGTGGGAGTTATTTAATACCGACTTTTGTAAACGGTCCAGCAAACTTGGATTGTCTCCAGTTCCGTTAGATGGAGAGACGTCCCGTTTAGGCCGCCTCTTATAGATGTGTAATCTGGGAGCATCTCCACCAGATTTGTTCTCAGTCCACTGATGTAGATCGTCCATAACCTGGCTGCCCTTATTTGCTGATCTTTTAAACGTCTCCAAGTCCCTGTTTAACCTGAATATTTGTCTACTTTTCTCCTCCAGCTCCCGCCTGATGGCAGACAGCTGTTCTCTGTGTTCCTGTCGCATTTCGTTCAAACCGTTTTCCAGCTGGAGGAGTCTCTGACCGACTCTCAGCTGGGATTCTTCGCTTATCGATCTTCCGTTAAACAGGTAGATGATTAAGAAGATGACCAGATGTAAGTCGCAGACAGACATCTCCGTTAATTCTGTCCGAATACAGTCGTAAAAGGCAACTGGTCTACGTCAGCAGCTGTTCTATAAACGTGGCTGATATCAGTCCACGGAGCCTGTTACAGCCATCTCCTTAAAAGGAAGTTTGATTGTCGATGGTAGAAGGGACCTCATTCGGTTACTTTCGCTGGGGCGGAGCCAGACTTTGGTTTGATCACGTGATGTCAAATAAGGGCATTTGGTACTTCAACAACAAAGGAAACATTGAAGTGGGGATTATAATTTTCTTCGGTCGTCTTTACTTTGGGAATATTAATTTATTGTCCTGTTCCGATTTATTATGAATATTTGAGGAGCATCAAATTCTCTTGATCTTCTCAGCTGGATATGTTAAGTTCTTCTTCCCGTCTCTCCGCCAGAGCTGGAATAGAAGGCGGGTTCAGCTGATGGGGTCAGTAAACGAGAAGATCAGGGTCCCCTGGGTATTTACGTCACAACATGTTGTGTCCCCTTTAATAACACTTCCTTGGGTCCTGTCCTTTCTTGTACTTTATATAAGCGACATTATTCTGTCATCTTCTGTACCAACATCCACCATTCTTTGTTAACTCAAAGACTTCATAACAGATTAACGGGATCGAGATTTTAATCTTACATTATTATTATTATTTTTATTATTATTATTATTATTTCTCTCCTCGACAAGTTCATGATGATTCTATGATAAAATGAGATGTAGAAAGAGAAATTCATACTTAATCGATCTTCATCTCGTACATTAAAATTTATTCACCTCATAAAAAGCAGACAGAAAGTCATCATCAGGGATGAGGGAGCCAGTTCTCCACTAGTGGAGAGGAGCTCATGAATTATGTTAGACGTGTGAGGGTCAACTTTGATTCGACTTCCGTAAATTAGTCTGGCGGAAGAACCCTGAAGTAGGAGGAGGTAACTCTGCCAGGAGAATAGATATGAGACTTCTATATTCCAGTTGGCTAATCACAGGTTGATGTTTATGCCTACGATTCTTTGTTATCAGTTTAATATCCTCAGCACATTTACAGGTATTCCCAGTAAGGGTTAATTTTCTCCCTCTCTCCCAACCAACTTCTAAGCCATCTCAATGGAGTCTAGAAAGATCGATACCTAATCACTGATGGTGGTCGGTCATCCTGTTATCGGTATTCGTTCCGGCTGTAAGTCATTACAGGTGTTTGTCTGCACACAGGTGTATCCATCCCTGCTGCCCTCATCATCTGTTCTACTCTCCCCGTTAAGACGGTGGACTGGGCGCAGACAGAACTCGTTTTAAACAGACACAGAGCGCAGCTGGTCCCTGCGCCGTCCATGCAGTCGATCACCCGGCCGGATACTGGCGGAGACTTCCCTCTGGGGTCGTTATCACCGTTTGGATTTGATCCGCTCTCCTGGTATTTTCCTCACAGGATCCTTCTAGATAAAACCGCGGTCCAGCAAAAATGGGATCGTGTCCTTATGTGAGATACATAACCTTAGGAACCTTATCAGAACTCTTTCCAACCTGTAAATGGACCCCATCAATATTCTCACACATTTATTGCCAGCTCAGTGCCAGCCATGAATTCTTTATAACGTCTCTGAGTATTCACTATACACAGTAACTTTAACAAGGGGACATAATTCTGCGTATTCTAATCGATATTTCGCTTATATTTATTCACAAATACGTCACAGATGCAGTTGGTACATCAAAGTGTTAAAATATCGCTGAATTAACCGACTTACATTTAGTTCACGGAATTTTTCTGAACGAAACAGTTCGAACTTAGAAGGGCAGCCATGGCGCCCACAGACCTCCACAATAGAAGATACAGCGAACTGTTATCAATAAAGAATGGATACCTCTAATACTTATCGATGGCTGTCGTGGTGATATCGAGCGTATACACGGTAATAATCTGTGTGATAAATCGTCACATTAACAAGGACCGAAATATTTCCCCCGTCTCAGGCTGACTGGGTCAGGGTCTTTGATTAGTAGATAAAAAGGTAAGCGACCGTATTCAGAAAGTTACTTCGTTACCTTTCGTACGTGACACCTGGAATTTACCTAATTAAAGGTATTCGGATAATATTCAGACAACACATTTCTGAAAATCATTGCTTACCTGCAGGCGCCGCTGTATGTAACAACAGGGGTCCTGACGATATCCCATTGGCACTGAACCACCGCTGATCTCCCCTGATGGATCTCCTTCACCAAACAATAAGTAATATTTTAAAATAATTAATTATCCTATTTTACACCTGTGGATGCACCAAAATATGGCCCGGGACAGGATGACGATGAAAGATGTGTGGTGCAATAGTAAAAAATCATGATGAAGATGATGATGATCAGAGCTCAGAAGTAAGGAAAACGACTGATTTATTTCAAACAAATGGTGGTCTGCTTCCACTAAACTGGCTTACACGACTAATAAGCAGTCTCACCTCTGGGGCAGCCACACGGACATAAACCGTCACTGATTGAGAATCAGTCGGATCAACATAAAAGTCAGATTTACCTGAGATGTTCACTGTGTCCGTTATGAATGAGAAGAAACGTATCCAGAAATAAACAGCCACATATTTTTTAGCCTAGTGTACTTTCTCGTAAACTTTGCAAAATGATTAAATGACTCAAATTAAACAATTTTTTCTCTTTAATTAATGCAATAAAAATGTGGTGAATAATTTGTGTTCCTCTCTTCTTTCATTGTTTCTTATCTAAAATAAGTAATAGCTGGTCAGACGGTCTGTCTTTGTTCAGCTCGGTGTTTCCATAAATCTCATTGATCCATCAGCTCGGTTGTCAGCAGCCATCTCTCCTCCTTCGGTCTGCAGTAGAATTTCTTCTACACACAAACACTGAGGAGGATCAAAGTTCTAGAGAAAACAGGTTACTGTGTCTCCAATACACTCTGTGGTTCTTGGACGTAAATATTGAACCTTTACCTGTCGGTCGTATTACCTGTTTATTGTCTTTACTCATAGAAATAATGACAATAATGACAGGATACATTGGAGAATACCGGCACTAGTAATAAACCAGAAAAATGTATTTCTTTTTAGATTTAATTTCAGTGTTATTCTCTACATTTGTCTAAAATTCTACGAGTGAACGAACAGGTGGCTGGTTTATATCTGTAGGCTGGTAATTCATCTGCAGATTCTATAGCAAGACTCATTGGTCCGAAAGGCCTCTCTTCCTGATGAATAGTTATTGCTTTACTATATTATTGGATTAGTTTTATTTTACTGAGATTAATGATGATGATTTGAGTAAAATGATTATTTTGAATACATAAAATATAGAAAAGTTTTGTTTTTTGCTAATAATCTGTATTTTTTTTCTTTCTTTTAACTTTTTAAATAATTTGGATAAGGGAGATAATTCTGTATTCCCGATTACCTTTTTTCAAAGAAACAATTGAAATTCAAAGGCACAACATCAATAAGAAATCTTGGAGCATGCTGAACAGACATAGTATATAACTGTCTGTTTAAAATCAGCTTCTGGATATCAACTTTCTGTTTTTCTGGCCATACAGTTACAACCGAGACAGAGATTCATGGGTTAGCATATTCTCTGAAATAAAGATATCACTGATAATTGTACTGGATCAGTGATATTTAGTCAAACTTTCCATGTATCTTTTCTAGGTTTTGTCAATTTTGTGGGTTTTCTCAAATATTTATACAATCTGTTCCTTTTCTGATTAATGTTTTTAATGAGGAGGACTGTGTGTCCACTGTAACTAGAAAGGTCCTCATCTGATGGAGAGACTTAAAACTAGAAAACATACATGTATTTTAGAGTTTACTCGGTTTGTGTTGTACCATTGAAAGTTGTTTTCTCTTTAGCGTCTACTAACCTGCATTCGTAGATGATGAAGATGTAAAAAGGGAGGATGACCAGCTCGCTGATTTACTTTTATTCTTTACAAATTGAGGAGTTTTCTCTCTTCTTTAACATGGTATAAGAAGCCACCATGAGTAGAGGAGGATGAGGTATCATGGAGTCCTTCAGCACCATGTGATTCTAATTATATCAAGTGCCTTCAGATACCAGTCTCCAGCATCTTTACTCTATTGCTATTCTCTGTATCAGGCAAAGTAAATCTTTAATGAAATGAAAATAAGGGAAGGAATAAAGTTATCTAATTAAAATGATTAATATTATTTTTGTTTATGTAAAGTATTTCTAGATTATAAATCTTTTTTAAAAAATTGCACTTTATAAAAGGGTAACCTACCATTTCTGTTGTGCAGTTACTAGGAATATAAAGGAACACTGGCTGGATACCATTGTGACGATGCTATTCCAGCAGGGTGTCACATGGATGTCAATATTTCAGACAGCTTGATTACTGGGTAGACGTTGACAATTTCCTTGCTTTTATCTGTACAGAATTGTTTTCTTTTTGTGGTAAAAGTTCAGTTTAGTTTTTTTGGGGGGGAGATTTTTAGTTAATATTGTACAAGAATAGAAATGGGTGACTTATCTTGTTAATATGAAAAGGGAGAATTTAATGTTTTCTCATTTACTCCCCACAGTGCCAGCGTAGGGCCAAATCTTACCTCTTTCTATTTAATAGGAATAATGACCCTAAAACTTCTCAAACCTCTCCCTGCTAAAATCCAGGAAAGGTAATTTGATTTTGATAGAATTTCTCCAGATTTGTGTGATACAGATAAATATTGTCTGTCAAAGGTCCAGACCTTGTAACATGCACCCTGTCTAAAGCCACATTACGGCCAATAAATAAATATTAAATTCATAAAAATATGTATTCTGTTGCTATTTTAAATGGTTTTTTGATGAACTTTGATTTGCTAATGAGGTGTTTCTCATGATAATAGGCACCACCGATCAAAAGAGAGAGAGAGGTCAGTATTTTCTGGAGATCTGGAGTGGCTGTGCAGATATTTAACGACAGGCAGCGTGGGAAAACTGTGATAAATCTGTCACTTTCTGACCAATAATTATTCCAAACCTCACTTTTGTTCTAAACTGATCATCTAATATTAATGTGCAAATAAATCTGTTAAAACTTATTTTAATAAATATGTCTCTCTATGTCAGCAAAACTCTCTCGTTCACCTTTTGTGTGTTTGTATTAATATTAAATCCCTGAGGGGTGTGGTAAGGTTATGATGTTGCTTCTGATGGATATTTGGAGGTGAAGTAATTAAAAATAATAGGTGGATTATTATCAGGTAAACAGGTAGCACATTCTAATCTTCCAACTTGAATGTTGTTTTAGACTGATGAGGGCAGCCCTGTGGTCCAGAGGTAAGCAACTGGATGGATACCGTTAAAGGCCCAAGTTTGAATCCTGATCTGTACTCGCTCAGTTTTTTGCTTCCCCTTAGCATAGTTCTTTCTTTTCTCCACCAGCCAACTGTGAGAGAGCCTCTAACTGTGCCCAGGTGATTTGTTTCTAATCATCAAGGTTAATTCCTAACCTCCTCCCTTCTATCTTAATCCTCTCTGCTGTGTTCTTAACAGAAGCCAGGACTCTCTTGGAGGGAAGGCTGCAAAACAGGCAGGTGAGGTTGAGTTTGCAACTGTAGATGTACAAATAAGAAATAGTTTATGAACCTCATTTATACTGTTGTTTTTTTAAATTTAAAATTAATATTATCGATGCTGTTTTATTATAAAATTTGTTGGTTTTGTATAATTAAAGCTGAGTTTGATAAATAAGTGAAAAACGGAATTCTCCTTTGCTACAACACCATTGAGGTGGCCAATTTACTAACAATTGTCTTCCTCTTTTGATAATCCAAGGAAGAAAGAAGAGCAACTGTATGTATGGATCACCAGAGGTAGCACTTCGGCATGACTGCTTCTCACCTTTCCTTACCAGTTGACTATGTGGGCTTCTTCCGGGTACTACAGTTTCTTCCCACATCTGTAAATGAAAAGTTCTAGGAGGGGGATTTTCTTGGTGACCTCCCATACTAAGAAGTGTTTGTGAAGATCTGCTCAGTGTGATAGGACACAATTCCTACTCTTGTAACCAGGGAAGTGTGTGATAATGGAGAATTAAAGTTGACTTTGTGAGTTATGCGCTCTTTGATCTGTAATTTATAAAGGGCATATTTCATGGATTGACGGATCTTAAAGAAAATAATGAAGAGCAAAAGAATTCTTTCTTTGTTTCTTTTCTGGAAGTGGGTGGGTAGTTACCTAAGACTGCATTCATATGGAGTGTAGCTAGAGATGCTGTGCTCAGAGTTACTTCTCTTTGGAGAGATGGTTTGAAGAGGGTCTGGAACTTGAGGGAGAGCTGCATTCAAAGCATAATCTGATTGTTCCATGTTTGTGCATTGAATTGGTCAAAATCTCTGGCATTTGTTCTTTCAGGTTTCTCAGATTCCTTTCTTGCCCAGATCTGTATTATTACCTTTTCCTACTCATCAATCCACAAGTTGCAACAGCTGGTTGGGATTTGTTGTCAGCCAGGGGACAGGAAGGAGGCTTTTAAATTACTGTTGCCATGAGAGATGTTGGTGAATTCACTGATGTGCACAGCTTCATGTCTTGATGACCTGCACGTGTCATCTTCTTCTTGTAGCTGTCTGAGTTTACGAAGATTTGAACATCTGTTCCTCGCAGGCAATTAAGTAAACATTAATTGTCGAGAAGCTGCCCAGACATCTCATCAGTGCACACTGGGGTGCGGTGAGCGTACAGTGGGATTGCAGACTGCTGCTGGCACTGGTGTCTCGAGCAGGTGAAAGGGATTAGGTTCACCGTAAACTTTGCATTAGATTTTAGGATAAATATTCCCTTCACAAGTATTTGATGAGAGATCTATATGGTTACTACACCTTACACGGGGCATTCCAGGTGGGCTGAGATGTAAGAAGATTCACCCACCTGATCAGTCAGGGTTACCTTCCTCATCCGTCAGTTTTCAATGTTTCACTCTTTGCCAGATTATTAATAAAAAATGTCATCATTTTTATGAGATAACTTGTAATGGAGGTCTCAGGGATTATTTCCTTTTCCTTTGTGGTACTATTGAAGGGATAATGAGGCTCTTTGTGACCATGTGACTGTTAGCAGCAAATGATTAAATGAGGAGCTGGCTAATTTCTAGCTGAGTTGATGGCAGCTGATTATGGACGAAATCTATTTAATATTAACGTGGAATTATGTACAAATGCTTTCTGCATCTGCTCAATGGAGATAATCAATCTGTCAGATTAGATCTGCATAAACATTATGCCTAATACCAGTTTTTTATTATCTTTTCGTGAAATCATCTGAAATTCTTTTTAAATAAAAAAAAAAACAATCTGACAGCAGCAAAATGTTTTGCAGAGTTTCTTCTACCTGAAGATATAAATATATAGAGAGAGAGGTAGGGTAGCTGTTAATTTGTCAACCAAGCCGCTCATCTCATGTCCACATCTCCCCGGGTTTGGGGACAGCAGAACTCTTCTATTGTTCAGGAGAAGCCGTCTTTTCCAAAACACAAGTATCTCTCATCTCCAGGAATTGATGGCATCGAAACCTGAATAAAATAGGTTTATTTTTTACAAAAAGCTTTTCTTTCAGTATAAATGTTTTTATTTTCTCATACATTTAACATTTAATTAGCTTTTTGTTGTTATTTGAAAATTCTTTATCTTTTATTACTTCTATTTCTCACATTGATGCTCAGTCAGTCACTTCCCGCCCTACTCCGAGTCACGTGATCGCTACGCCGCCATCCCGAGCTGATCGGACCCCTATGGCGAGGACGCACGGACGCCTTCTGTGCCAGCCGGCTCACCGGATCGCCTGTTGTCATCGCGGATTTCACCTCCTCACCATTCCGGTGTTTAACGATATCCTCGGTAAATTTTACTCCCTGTCCCACTGAAAGTTTACCTTCCCGTGACCACAGCCCGGTTAGTGGTTGGACCCATCGATAATCGCTGTTTTACCCCAGTATTCGCACAAACACCTGTTGACTGTCACCATGGTTACCGCAGCATTGGTCTGGAACAGACGGAGGATGGTTGGCCAGACCTGGTAAAGGAGCTGTCGGGTAGCGGGGCCTGATCACATTCTACTCACAACCATCGTATTATTCTCTCAGATTAACTGTATCTTCATTCTCAGGTATCCGTCGTCTGCCTTCCTCTCCACCATTCTGTTTTGTCTGAATAAAAACGAGTCCCGGAAACTAAGGAAAGGAAAGTTGGTTTTGGGTGCCGCATTTTTAACGAAGAATGGACTCCAAGCCACTTTTCCAGTGAGCGCCCAAGAAAACGTGTTTGCCTGATTCGTCAACAAACCGTTGGTGTGAAGAAAGGTTCAAACATTAAACGGCATTATCAGACCCGTCATAACCATTATGACGATTCCGCTGGGAAAGCACGAGAAGAGGGAGTCGAACGGCTGAGAAACCATCCTACAGAGCAGTCATCCTTTTTCACTAGAACGGTTACAGAAACATACAGGAACACACTGGCTGGCTACGAGGTGTGGAAACTAATAGCAGAAAGGATGGAGAGTTCTTCAAAGAATGCGTGTTGAAGGTAGTTGATGTTGTTTGTCCAGAAAAAAAGCAAATATTCTCTTCAATTAGTTTATCGGCAGCATCAGTAACCAGGCGAATTGAAGAAATGGCAACAAATGTCAGAAATGGGTTGAGGCGGCATTTTAAAAAATCTGGACTACTTTTCCATTGTTACGATGAAGGCTCGGATATGACTGATACCTGTCAACTCGCTGTATTTGTGAGAGGTGTAACACCAGCTTTTGATATTGTGGAAGAATTCGTACAATTGATTACAATGAAGGACACTAGTACAGGAGCAGATATTTGTGAAAGTGTCATAAACTGGATGAGGAAAACGAATCTTGATGTATCAAAGCTTATAGGAGTAACCACAGATGGAGCTCCGGCGATGATCGGAGAGAAAAAGGGGTTTGTAACATTACTCCAAAACCACCTTGGTCTTGAGCACAAATTAATCAAATTTCATTGCATCATCCATCAGGATGCATTATGTGCCAAGTCATTGAAGTTTAAGGAGATTATGACAGTGGTCACGAAAACGGTGAATTTTATCCTGTCAAGAGGACTAAATCATCGCCAGTTTCAGGAATTCCTAAAACAAGATGAAGCAGAGTATGGCGACCTTACATTTTTCTCAAATGTCCGATGGCTTAGCCGCGGAAAAATGCTAGAACGAGTCTATGTGTTGAGGGAAGAGATTGCCAGAGTTTTGGAGAGCAAAGGCCAAGATACTTCATACTTTCAGGATTCACAGTGGATTGTCAAATTAGCACTTTTGGTGGATATCACGACCCACATGAATTCTTTGAATCGCGAGCTTCAAGGGAAGAATAAGCTGATATTTGGGATGTTTGGTCATATTACAGCTTTTGAAAGAAAACTTAAATTGTGGGAATTACAACTTCAGGAAGGAAATTACTCTCATTTTCCAAATCTACAAAATCACAAAGAAGAAACACTACAAGACATGTTTGTGAGGTCTATTAAGGATTTGAGAAGTGAGTTTTCTTCCCGTTTCGCTGACTTCCGGCACTATGAATACCAATCTGAACTATTTGGATCTCCTTTCGACATAGATGTGGAGAAAGTGGCAGAAAAATATCAGCTTGAGTTAATAGACTTACAATGCGACGATATTTTGAAATCAAAATTTTATTCAGAATCAACTGCTGACTTCTACAAAAAGTGTTTTACCCAGCGGAAAGTATAAAAGCTTATTGCATAATGCGCAGTTGATGGCATCATTATCTGGAGGTACTTACGCCTGCGAACAACTTTTTTCGAAAATGAAATACACGGAAAAATCGGTTAAGAACAAGGCTGCGCTATGACCACCTGGATGATGTTTTGCTCCTGTCATCGACAACTATTTCACCTGATGTTGAGAAATTATCGAAAAATAAACAGAATCAGGTGTCTCATTTAAAAATTGCCTATTCTAACAGTATTTTGTTTGTGGTTTTCGTTGACTGCATTAGTCCTTAACCTGCTATTCTTGCAGTACAATAGGGTACCTTTTTTTTACCTAAAATTACATAAAATCAGCTGTTTTTCCTTTAAACCTACGGAAAAAGTAACTTCCTGGACAGACCCCTCTGAAGTCCAGACAATTTGCTATAGTATTAATACAGAATGTATATATTCTTTTATATGTACGATGTATGTAATCTGAACATAAATGTACATTAGTAGTATATATCGTACACTGCATAGCTATCCGGCCCGAAGACCCCAAAAGGTTGTCGACCGCTGTTCTATACCAACATCCACCATTCTTTCTTAACCTTCAAACACCGGTATTATTATTATTATTTTATTATTATTATTATTATTATTATTATTTATTATTATTTTATTATTATTATTATTATTATTATTATTATTATTATTATTATTATTATTATTATTATTATATTATTATTATATTATTATTATTATTATTATATTATTATTATTATTATTATTATTATTATTATTATTATTATTATTATTATTATTATTATTAGGAATAAAATATTGTTCGATGATGAACCCTGTTCTTAAATATTCAGTTTATTATAACTATTTCATATTTAAGACCGACCTTAGGGCCGGAAGTTGACCGTTTCCGATGGACCCTGAGGTGTTCAGCCTCAGCCCGACTACATCCCTCCATCAGGGCCCGGGTCTCCTCCAATGGCTCTCTTCAGTTTTCAACTTACGACCCCATTTATACAAATTGTAAAGGGTTCAATTTAGTCTCCTTTCATCCTCAGCTCAAAGATTAGAGCCGAAAAAACACCGCTGAGGTTGATGATGCAGATGCCGTAATGGTGATGATGCCTACAGTTAAGGGGCAGAAAGAGATTCTGGCTTTTGTATCGTAGTAGAAAAGTGGAGAATTCTCTTTATCTGCTGGAGGAGATCAGCTGGTTCCCCGACAGCCTTAATATCTCCGGCCCATTTCTCACGTCCCCTGGAGCCTCCACATCAGATGTTCCGCTTGACTTGTTGATCCTTGTCACTGTCCTCGTCAATTCCCTTCCTTTAAATGTCCCCAGCGACTTTCATCAGCTTAATTAGCGGTTATTAATATTTTACTTTATAATCAAAAATAGGAGAGATTCTGACATATAAAGGAGCTAAACGACGAATAATTACTGGAGGTTGGAGGAGGGGCCGGGGCTGACAGAAATCTGGGGCCTATTTCTCAGAAATGTAGGGTTGCCCTCTGTCCCTCTCAGTTTCTTAAACGTGAGGTTTATTTCCTCCTAGCAAAGTAAATAAGGGATTCTGGGTGGCCGGCCAAGCTGCTCTGACCCCGGGGGTAGAGGTGAGACCGACCACAATACCTGCCTCTGAAACCGACTGGAATCTCTGCGGTCTGTAGTCCGATGGCAATATATTCCTCTCTGTTCGGGCGGGAGACATCAGTCCAGAGCCCTGAAAATGTCTAGAACACAAACGACGGACGTCACCGTCAGTAGGATAGAAAGCACAGAGATTTCTCCGTCGGGTACAGGTGTAATCAGTCTACCTGCACCAGGTAGAGACGGCAGTCTGGAAATAAATTAGTGTTGCTGCTATATGTCATCGCAATTCAAAATTTAACAACGGAATTCAGAGGGAATGAGGAGGAAGTCGCCCTCTGTGTGGTTCCTGCACCTTGACTCCTCCAGCCACAGGAGAGATGTCCCCAGTTAGTAGATCTGTTATTCCACCCGGCTGAGTTACTGGCTCCACAGAGATCTCGATTATTCCGATAACATATCGATTGAAAGGTGTGAATTTTTTTTTTAATGTAACTAAAAGGAAAATAAATTTGCCCAAAATGTATCATCAAATTTCTCATGTCTCAAGAATATTTACAACCTGAATATAATTATCTTCAACTTGCATATTATTAACCAGCCAAATATTTATGGCAGCATGGAAAACAAAACTAAAATTTCTCTGAATTCTTAGAAATTTATCCATTATTCTGTTACTGAAAAAATATTTGTAGGCTCAACTTTTACTGTTTATCCTGTGAAAGACTAAAAGTCGTCTTGAATTTTCTGTTTGTCCAGTAAATTGTTGTTTTCACTCTTGAATGATGGAGCCCAAAGGACAAGCAGAGGAATCTGTACAGTGAATTACAGAACATGTTTTACCCGACCGAAGGAACTGGAGATGAAAATACAGAGGAAGGTGATGGGGGGCTGCAGAGTCGATAGCAAAGCTAAATAATTTTAGGGAACCTTGGCACTGATGTAGAACATAAGGGATGAGAAAAAGTACCAATGTGGCAGAGCGCAACACAACATTTAAAGGGCAGTTAAAAAGGAGACAGGAAATGAAGATGCTGAGCCGGCACACACCTGCTTGAAAACAGAACTGCTACTGTCAGTAAAAGTTAAGATGAATTCCTAGACAAGTTGTAGTCACTTACAGCGAAGCAGGAATCAAATTAATAAAGCTCATACCCGTCACTGCACACCATGGTCCCGGCACCGGCTGGTGATGGACAGTGATGACATCAGTGGAAGAGCAGGCCACAGAGATTTGTCAACGGTAAAAAATCTGACAATGGCCACCATAAGAAGAAACAATCAGACGGACTCTGTAGGTCACAGACAGAACTACTGCTCCAATAACTGAACTATCAGGATGATTCAGGACAAATAGCAGGTTTTTGTTATTATCTGTCAAGACGGCATCAGAGTGAAGAAAGACCAGGCAAAAGTTGCGCTGTAAACACGAGATTCAATCCGTAGAACCAACTCCAGCAGCCGGGAATCTGCTTCAAGCAGCTGCAGAGAAAAGAAACTTAATTCCCCCACCAACAATAGCGGACACTGATCATAGCAGACAAACCTCAAAGATTTCTCTTCCTATTTCATCAGATTCACTTATAGATCAACATCTGCACAGAAATGAAATACACAAAAGTAGCCATGTGCTGGTGGTTCCACGAGTGAATTCTTCACCCTCTTGCTCCTCAAGCACCGCTCAGGAGACCACGACAGGACCCCAGTCACCAAGGTTGATACCCCAACACCCCAGCACCCTCTCCTGGGTGGGAGACGTCCTTACAGCTCGACAGACAGGAAGAACAATACAATCTTGGCACTTTCTCACTGCTGCGGAAACATGATTCATTATTACAATGCTTTGTCCCCATGGACAACCTGTCAGGTTTATCATCTTATTAACTTGAGCTTCAGCCACCAACAAGTGAAATGGTGCAGAAATATTTCCAATTAACACGGACAACGACAACAGCTCGACTTCGAGGACCACCTCCACGTGGTGTCGGGCGAGACGAAGAGTCCTCCACCACAGCAATGCAGAGGTTGTTTTTTTTCTTTCAACGTCTGGGGCTTCCCGGCCCTAAGTCCCAGGCGATCAACCCACAGGGCCACCCAAATTCCCCGAGAGACGCCGATGCGGTGATGCTGAAAGGAACCCCGGACCTGCACCTCCATGTGGTGTCTGTGGGGGCCCAACAGCGAAGAAAGCCTTGTCGTGTGTCATCTGTCACAAGTCAATCCACCAACGCTGTAGCGGCAGGACGCGAGCGGAGACTGAGCAACGGCGACAAGCCGGTGCCTATCAATGCCCCCAATGCTGCAAGTGCGGGAAGGGTTTCCGACTCCTCCAAAACAGGGCAACATGCGGAGTCTGCAATGCCCCAGCCCACCTTGCCTGCACGAACCTGTCCAGAGTAGAACGTGAGAAGCTGATCAGAGGCCTGAGGAGCTGGACTTGCTGCAACACGCCGCAGTTATCCACCCCGCCACAACCATCTCAACCGCCGCAATCCACCACCAACCAACTGCCAGAAAGGACGGGCTTAGTGGCCCCCGTCACCATCACCAGCCAAGCCGAGAAGGTCAATTGTGCAGAGGGCCGCAGAGTCATCAAGAAGACGAGCCCGAGAGCCGTATGTGTCACGTGTGGTCAGCCCCGTCACCTCGCCTGCACCCGCCTCCCACGCAGAGAACGAGAAAACATCCGAGATGGCTGCCGAGAGTGGCGATGCTGCCGCACAACACCACCTCCATCTTCGAATGTCCAGTCCAACCAATTTCCACCAACAGATCAAAGCAGCGTAGAGTCCCGCCGACAAGACGAAGTACCAACCGATGATGAGGGACAGGCGCGCGGTGGCGGGAGTGAAGAGCTGCCAAATCCCAACCAAAAACTAGATCCCGGTCGAGAGATGAGACGAACCAGAGCAGACGTGTTGAGGGTGCTCCAGACCCCGATAAGTAACGGGCAGCAGAGAAGACCCGAGCCATGCCACGAAGAAGACCCCGAAGTTCAAGATGTGACGACCCAAGCTGACGCCGCCGAGAACTCTCCCGATACGAGTCCAGCAAGAGAAACCGATGTGCCATCGCCGCAGCTAGCAGAAGGGGACCAGTTACGAAGCATCGCCATTGAAGAATCGCCGAGACAAACCAGAACGATCCTGTCACTAGAGGGGGCGCGATGCGCGGCCTGTACCACTCGGATCCGACAGGGGGCCCAGAGACTGGTCTGTTGCCTTTGCAAATCCCAATACCATTTTCGCTGTATGATGACAAGCCGATTGCAGATGGAGAGAACGAAACAGATGCAGAAGTGGCGATGCAACTACTGCACCCAACAGCCAATAGCAGACAATGCCGGACAACAAGCGACCCCCGAGCTAGATGGAAAGAGCCCCGGTGTACACCAACCCCAACTCCGCATTTTTCGGTGGAACGCCAATGGTATCCACAGAGAGCTGCCTCTTTTGGAAGATCTCCTTGAAGCTACCAATGTGGACGTGGTGTGCATCCAAGAAAGTAAACTGCTACCGAAAGACAAGACGCCTGAGCTCCGCAACTTCTGTGCTGTTCGACGGGATCGACCAGTGCAAGGGGATGCGAGAGGGGGCGGTCTGCTGACGTACGTGAGGAAACAACTGCCATATAAGGTAGTCGGTAGCCAGACCAGTGACACGAGTGCCCTGGAGAAGTTGACAATCGAGATCCCTACCCCACAAATGCAGACGTTCACAGTTTCAAACTGATATCTCCTCCCGGAGAATTCTCGTTACCTGCAGAGGACTGGTTGCTCGCTGGTGGAACTCCAGATGGACATCAAGGTGCATGAGGTGATCTGCGCAGACCTGAACGCTCACGACACAGCATGGGATCAGACAGCCAAATGGACGCGAACGGAACCTTCCTCACCGACCCAGAGGTACCGACACGCCAAGATCCTGCCACAGGGTCCTTCTCCTCACCAGATGTAACGGTGGTCCACGCGGCCTTCCGACACTAGTACGACTGGGAGCCCCTCGACACCCTCTCGTCTGATCATCGACCCATCATCATCACAATCCACCTCCCGGCGGAGAAGTTGAAGGGTACGAAACGGCTAGTCTGGGACTGGAAAAGTTGGGACCTCCAGGCATTTGCGGCAGCAGTAGAGAGAGATCAATTGACCAACCCTGAATGCCTCAAAGAAGAACCTTTGACGCAGTTGTACCGACATTTTTACGAAGTTGTGCTTGCAGCAGCCCGACGGCACATCGGACTGAAGGCAGTAGGAATGACCGGCGAATGCTGGAAGACGAGAGAGATAGCCGAGGCAGAGAGAGAAAGGGACGACTTGAGGGAGAGACTCAGCATTCAATCTGAAGAATGCAAAGGTAACGACAGTGTGGTCAAGGAGCTGGTTAAGGAGAGGAAAGCGGAGATATGGGAGCGGAAGGTGACGTCGGCGAAAGTGAAAAAAGAGATGTGGTCCATCCTGCGGAGCCTGACAAAAATCGAAGCACCACTACAGCCCGAATCATCTCAGACAACGGCAAAAACTTCGTGAGCAAAAAGCAAAAAGCAGATGGCTTTGTCAAACTCTATCGGGACGTGAGCAATCTCAAAATTGAAAAGCATGAGAGAGGGATGAAGAAAGCCTTAAACAGTCGACTGAGGGGCGAGTCAATGGATTCTGAAGAATGTCAAGCCTTCACGCTAGAAGAGGTGAAAGCAGCCCTGCGTAGCCTGAACTCGACGAAAGCAGCAGGACCAGATCAGATCCACCCGAGACTACTTCACCACTTAGGTCCGGTAGCAGTTTCCACGCTCTTGGTGATCTTCAACAAGTCGTGGTCAAACACCAAAGTCCCCCAAGAATGGAGAATTGCGGATATTCGAGCGGTGCCGAAAGGGGAGAAGGACCTACAAAAACTGGAGAGCTATCGCCCAATCTCTCTAACGTCGACAATAGGCAAAACGATGGAGCGACTTGTCACCAACCGGCTCAGATATCTCACCGAAGCAAAACAGCTCCTGACAGAGAACCAAGCGGGGTTTCGCCACGGCCGTAGTACCGAAGACCAACTGCTCAGAATGTCCCAATCGATAAGTGATGGCTTCCAACACTCCCCAATGCAGCGGACCCTGGTGGCGCTGATCGACTACTCGAGAGCTTACGACAAAGTGTGGAGAGATGCCCTGTTGATGAAGATGTCCCAAAAGGGCATCCCAAGTCACATGGTCAGATGGGTCCAAGCATGGTTGTCGAATCGGCTCTACTGGGTGACGTTTGACGGAGTGAAGAGCAAGAAGGTTACGTTCAAGCAAGGCGTCCCACAGGGGTCGGTCCTGTCGCCGCTCCTGTTTCTTTTCTACATTGACGACCTCGCAACAACGATAGAAACCCCAAGTCAGCCTCTTCGCAGATGACGTTGCAGTATGGGTACAGGATGCTGACCTGAGGAGTGCTGAGGTGAAGCTGCAGAAGGTCCTCGACGGCGTGACGAACTGGAGCACCAAGTGGAAGATGGAACTATCGACCCAAAAGTCTGAATGCTCCTTCTTCAGCACCAACACACACGAAGCTAGTTGGCGCCCTACCCTACACCTTAACGGGCAACAGATCAAGTACAACCCAAACCCGAAGTTCCTGGGAGTGACGTACGATCGACAGCTCACCTTTGGCCTGCATGCATCAATTGTCGGCAGCAAGATGAAGCAACAGGCTGGAGCGTTACGGTGCTTGGCGTCAACTGATTGGGGATACGAGAAGACCACCCTGCGGTCCACCTACATCGCCACTGGTAGGTCGACCGTCGAGTACGCAGCGGCGGCATGGCTGCCGTGGGTATCAGCGTCAACAATGGAGAAGTTAGAATCCCGCCAGAGGTACTCAGGCCGCGCGATCAACCCCTGTTGAATCGATCCTGGCAGCAGCAAACCTCCCGACCGTTGCCACCAGGGCCTCCCAGCTCAGCACGATAACCATGGAGAAGTCCCTCCGAATGGCCGACACCAACCCCAGACGACAAACAGCATTGACCGAGGTCCGGCAACGGACGAAGAAGCGAAGTTGGCGAGTGGAGGCTGGCAGCACGTGGAGGTCCATCTCCGGATCAACACAGCCAGAGAAGGCTCCTGATCTCCTGCCGCCCTGGATGCGGACTCGAGGTGGAAGGTACAAAGACGGGCGATGCAGCGACTAACGGAGGACTGGAGCTCATCCGGCGACGAACGGCACCACTACAGGCGGTGGGGCCATCATGGCCACCCCTGGCCACCCAGGCGATCCAGCGATCCACCGCTCCTATGCTATCCCGGCCGGCGAATGGTGAAGGCGATCAAAATGGCGTTGCAGATCTTGCAGGCAGAAGAGACCCCTCGGAAAGCCCGTATAGTCCGTCCCGCTACCTGCCAACCCACTGAAGAACGCAGACGAGAAAACGACCCCGACCCTCCTCTCCGCCCTCGGTGACAGCGGGTGCCAGATCACCTTCACCTGGTGCCCGAGCCCCTGCGGCGTAGTTGGTAACGAAATGGCGGACGAGCAAGCCAGGGAAGGTGCAGCAGCCAGCCAGCCCAGAGGGGAACGGCCACCGCTACTATGACTCTGCAAAGGCAGCAATAAGACGAGCCACGAGAGGGAACCCCGTCACCCGCGAGAGGCTCCGCAGAGTATATGGTGAACGCGGAGAGAAACTCGACCGCCGAGCAGACGACCATGTGCCGGAATGTGGAATGGGAGAGCAGACGGCGGAACACGTGGTCTCCGACTGCCCCCGCCTCTCGAGCAGACGCCCCACGACGGCCCCGCTGGGCGTGCTGAGAATATGGGAGAAATGGAGCTCCGCGCCCGACCTTCCAGACGTCTCAAAACCCGGCCCCCAACCCCCATTAACCCTCTTCAGAGCTGCTCAACACCACCAACAACAACAACCAAAGCCAGTGCTCTAACCTCACTGTTAGCATTTACCCATGAAGGCCGGCTTCATCTTCGAATGTACAGGGCTCCTAGGTAAAGAAAGCAACCTTAGCATCTCCTTTATAAAAGGTGTTTAGGAAAAGAACCATTTTGACATCGCTACGAGACAAAACCTCAACACCAACTAAATGGTCCACCAAACATGATTCCAGTCTAGCCTGAGCCTCGAGGCAGCAACACACATTATTATTATTATTATTATTATTATTATTATTATTATTATTATTATTTATTATTATTCTTATTTATTATTATTATTATTATTATGTTATTATTATTATTATGCAGAAGGAGCAGAGCATAGATAATTTGCCATCTGGCTGCTATTACACTGGAGATGAGGAAGAAAGAAAGAGATCATTTTTCTTCATACAGAGATAAAGCTGCTGAAAAATTAATCCTGTTCCTTTGATGTAGAAGCAATTGATACAGAAGGAATAAGGTAGCGCACCCCATCGCCCTTCTTATACATAGGAGCAATGAACTGGAAGGTTCTCGGTTTCCTTACAGCAGCATCACACAAAACTTTGATATCTGTCTGTGTAAGGGTTAATGAAGCCAACAATTTCGACAAGGATAATCCAACCTGTGTCGTGAATTTTATATTTCATCTCCTATCGGACGACTGATTTAAGATGTGTAGCAGCTGACAAAGATCCAAACAGCTGCATTTGTTGGTTGACAGAAGTGGCTGATATTTTTGGGTGAGTTAATCACTTCATCACAAGAAAGTGGCACCTACCATGTTCTGGATTCTACTGCACCATCATCCATCATCATCTAAATCAAATTGGTTGCTGAGGTGGAGCAACATAAATTGGCCTGTGAAGTGCTTAATATCAAATATTGGAGTTTGTAGGGTCAATTCATTCTCTGCCCCTAGAGTCAGGAAAGAAAGAAAATATGTTTACCTGTCTCCCTCAGGTGAGTGTCTGAGATGAGGACCTCAGGAAATCCTCAGGATCAGATAACCGACCAGTCATTTCAGGAATATCCAAACCTATTCTGCCATCACAGAAGTAAATGTAGGCAGCTCACTGATTACCAACTTGTCAAACAAATCCAGAACCAAGAAAAATCATCAGTAAATTGCAGATACATCTCTCCCTGATGCTGTTAATTTGAGTCACACTTGGAAAATAATGTCCACAGTGTGTAAACTGCCTGCACATTCAGCAAGAATTTGTATTCACCTCAGGCAATCAACACAGAGAAAATATCTTCACGTACATTAACATATATTACACGTCCTATCATCATCGTTGTCTGTTTCCTAACAGCCGTGTACTTGTTATATGCATACAAGAACCTGACTAAAATTTGGTCTCACAACTTCAATTGAGTAACAAGAAAAACTCCTGTCCATACAGAACAATCAGTGTTCACCACCAACAGATCAAACATCCAGCATTAAATACACAACAAATAATGTAGAATTCTGACAGGGAAATATATAATATATATTAGTGTAAGTTTGGATTGATAGCTTTATACATTTCAAACTACATCAGGAATGTAAAATTGTATATTTTGCAATTATATTATTAAAATTACATTTTATCATAAGAGTTACTCCCCTTGATATCTCAGGGCCAATGATACCCACTTAATTGTCTTTATTTCTGGTTTTCTGTTATGATACAATAATATTTCAAGAGAATCTTCAAGGTGGGTGCAGATGTTGGATGAAAGGCAGGTGGTTGTCATGGTGTCACTGTTGAGGATGTAATTAGACACCAGTGACACATGTGAAAATGGTCAGCAAACCTCTCCTTGACTGGATGGTGTCAGGCTACAAGCTTCCCTCAGATTACTGCTTGTCTTGCTCACCCCCTATAAGGGCCATGGGAACAATGGTGCCTGTTTATCCATTACCCAGGGATTTCAGAGACTATAATTTTTGTTGTTACAGTCCTTTTAGAATTATATTGCTAAACCTTCATTTGATGTTATTTTACAATTACTAAATCTAAAAATACTCAATGGTAACGACCTGGGAACCTTCACACTTTGTTAAATGAGCCCCTTATGTGCATCAATAAGGGAGCAGAAAGGGCTGAACTCTGGGAGACCATTTCCCAATTTTATCTACTTATTCTTCTTACCTATTCATTTGTTTGCTTGTTTTTTCACTAGAAGAAAATTCAGAGTACAAAAAGTTCTTCAGACAGATTCATGTCTAATACTGCAGTTGATAGCGGTGGACCTCTGGCTGGAAGATTCTGCTGCAGCTTGGCTGATTTATTTGTCCCTGAATGTGTTCAACTCAACATTTGAATTGCTCCCACATAATAAAACTGGCAACGTCTGCTACAGGTACCGGCCTAGTTAAGCCTTTCTGGAGGACCACATTCTCCCCATCAGTTCTCTCTGATTTTTGAGATTGTGAATTAGTAAAAGGTGAAATTCTAGATTTGATTGGCAGCCATTCTTCTTGGAGAATAAAAGAGGCTGTGCTAATCCGTGAGGTTTGGATTACCTTTAATCTGTGCCACAGCATTTTGATAAGGGAAACAGAAAGGTTCCACTGTTTCTCCAGGTTCTGGGTAACTGCATCAAAGAATCAAAGAAACACAGACAATAATGGCGCTCAGGGGAGCGTACCTTTCTCAGGTGTTCAGTAGTCTACACCGTGTAACTTAATATCACAATTTATAACAAGACAACATCAGTGACATCAGCCATTATCTTAACTAATCTGTGTGTGTGTGTGTCAGGTATGTATCAAGAAATACACCCACGGAGAGGTTACAATTTACCCACATAATTTCATAACTTAAGCCTATTTTATCCTGTGTCTCCTACAGCTGAAGATTCCATTCTGTTTATTACCAAAATTATCCTGTAGGGAAATTACACAGATTTCTATCAATTTACAGAAACAAATTCCTGCTGTCAGCAAAGGTCTGCAGACTGACAGGAACCAACAGAGAAAGGTAATCTTTGGTTTTATCTCAAATGGTGGAACAATTAAAATTAAAAGCGACTTTCCTCAGTTTTATTTGTGAAACAGAAGAGAAAAACAAACCAAAGATTTATTTTGGTAAAGAGATGGAGGGACTCGATCTGCCCTCCTGCATTTCCTCCGATAAGTGACATGTGAGGCTGAATTAATCTAATCATCCCAGGAGGAGGCTAAAGATTAAAAAACATTTGTAAAATCGTCAGAAAATAGATTTTATAGAAACAGAAGAATGAATGATGACGGAACTGATCTGCTGATGTCGCCTGGCAGGGTAGGAGACCTGGGTGGGCAGGAAAGTTCTGCAGACCTGAACCTATCTGCCACTGACCAAAGTCAATTATTCAAAACCCTTCGCTCTATTAATATTCTCAGGAAACCAAAATATCTATGAATTACTTTTCCATAAAAGGTGTTAGAAGTATTTACATATATGAAGATAATCTTACATCGCTGCCCTTTGTGACTGAAGATGATGCTGCCGATGATGTCCCTCTGACAGCCAGACTGGAGCCTGAATCGATCATAGAGGTGACGACTACAGAGATAAACAACTGCAGATGACTTCTATGAAGTAAACTACAGTAACTATTCTGTCAGTTACCTACCTACAGGAAATACTATACTCTATCTAGGTATTTATGAGTGTACTTGTTGAAGAAAGGTATTTGTTAGTAAAATATAAAATTGTATAAAATAGTTGAAGCCAGTACTAACTTGATCTTTGTTCTCTACAATTATTAACTTGAAATTATTAAAGACAACATTCTGACAATTAAAGGGAACAGATGGCATGAGTACTATCAAGTGCTAATTACTATTATTAATGATTGTATATTAAATGAAACAAGGTTTAAGGTATAATAATTAAAACATACAAATCTAATCTCTGTACAGTACTGAAGACTGAATTAACTGAAATATATCAACAACAGAAAGACCTTCATGGACTTAAGAGACTGAAAAGCAACTTTACAAATACTGATGGCTGATGATCGTGGAAATGCATTTATTTTCCAAAAACAACTTTTTAACTGAATTTTGTAAATAAATTTAAGTTTTGTCAAATTGTATACATTTCAATAATGTTATCATAACTATAACAGTGTTAATACTATTATAATTCTCTAATACTTTGTCTAGGAAATTCCTGGAGCAGGGGGATTTTAAAGATATTTCATCTTTGTATTATGAAAGTCCTTTGCTGTGTCCATCAGTGCATTCCAGAGAATAAGGTGGGGCAAAGGGCAGACAACTACTGAGAAATGTTAGACTTTAAGGCTCTTGGTGACCAGCTGATCATTCCAGGTCAGATGTGGTTATTAATGAAGTACAGCAGAAAATATCATACTCTGTTAAATGTGCCTATTAAATGTACTAAATAACAGAGCAGATGGGGCTGAATCAAAGAGAGGATTAACCCTACTCATATTTTGACAGTAATGTGAATGGTTCCAGATTAAACAGGATTTTCCTTCATGTCCAGTTTCTGCAGACTGAACAATGTGCTCTCAGATTGTTTAAATTCTTCTGAGTTTCTGTAATTAATGTCCTACTTACATTCTTCTGCTAACTTTCAGCAGTATTTCTTTCATTTTCAAATTAATTTTATTAAAAATAAATTAATAAATTATGTGATATTGGAAATTCTATTTATGAGTAAATTTAATATTGTTTAATTTATGAGGAAGTGAAGAATTATGATTTGTTTATGGAACATTCAGGGAAACAGCTATCTGCACATTAGGCAATTAAATAAAAAGAGAGAGAGATGAGGGTTAGTTATATATTAATAAGTTTAAATGAAGAGAGAGAGATGAGGGTTAGCTATATTTAATAACTTTAAATAATAAATGGTTAAAATCAGGGCAGTAAGAATTACAGTTGAATGCAAAGAAGATAAACAAAGAGAAAGAATGGAAAACCAGTTTAAAATTCATACAATGACTGTTAATTTGTTTTGTTAAAACTACCAGTTGAGCAGGTAGGGATCGATCCAACAACAAGTCAATTTCCATCTTCCCTGTGGCTGGTGAGGAAGCCAGGTGTAAAGTAAATTCTTACTCCACATGGTAAGGGTCCAGATCAGAGCCCCTACTTGTCCTGGCTGGTAAGTGGATTGAAAAGGGAGTTTATGGTGTAATGGTTATCTGGATAAGTTAGCTGATGAAATAAGAGGCAGACAGGGAAAGAGTCCTATTAACATACAATCAAATATCACCAGTTATTATTTTTGCAGACCTTGCATTAAACCAAAGCCCTTATTAGCAGAATACATATGTCAAAAGACACCATTAATACTGAATGAGAAATCCCTCGATGTCAGCTAATGGGAGAATGAGAGGGTTAATGGGAATGAAATGAATTGGAAGTAGCCATTTCCATGTGTGGAGCTGTCACTATTCTGAAAGTGTACCATCAATACAGATACACTAACTGGGACATTTTATTACTAACATTTAAATTTACCCTCTAAATCAACCTCCTCAATGTAGTTATATATCTCCTTACAATAAACTGATTTACCCTTTTTAAAAACTTTCATCAGTACAAAGTCGGATGATTGTAGCAGCCATTTCTGATAATCCACAGCTCAGCTACAAATGAGGATAATAGATAGATGTGGGTGAAATATTCAAAAAAGACTTGGAGCTGTCTCTCCAACCGGCAGGTGTGGTTCTGATGACTGATTGCACAGGTTCAAATAGGAGATACAAGAAGTTTCCTACCTAAAACATGGACCACTGACTGGCTGCAGCAGTCGTAAAAACCTTCTTCTGAAGTAAATAAGATTAAAACACTTGAAGATGATGTTTGGATAGGGGACACACCTGTTCGTGGGTCGATAAACTATGAGAATATCATATGATTATAAATTGTTATTACCTGTAATTAATGGGATCTTTCTATCTATTACAAACGGAACAATCCCAGACAGGTGAGCTCTCGTCAGTTTTGTTGCTCTGTTTCCTAACTGTTGTTTGTTGACTACATTTTGAAGGGAGAGATAATTCAACTATTCACAGAGGAAAATGGAAATAATTTCCGTACCATTAGCTTTCTGCTTGTGATGTTTGAACTATCGATGATCTCATCACCAATATGTTTTATCGATTTGCAGATTCAAAATTAGTTGCTATCTTTTCACCAGTTTCCATGTTGTTCATTATACTGTCAGACACTGTAAGGAGGGAGAACTCTGCACAGAGTTATTTCCCTGCATGATAAAGAGCCATCGAAAACCAACTGTACTAGAAACAAGAGAAGTCGGAAATTATCCTCGGCGTTCATAGGAAAAGTTTATTTAATACAAGGAATGAAATATAAACAAACATTTGTTTCTGTGATCAGGGAGAAAGCGACACCCGGACAGTAACGGGTAGAAGGAAGAGTACGGTTACTACTATTGAAGGAAAGCTGAGGACGGTCTGAACATGGAGCTGATTTATTACATATTTCAGATCAGCAGAAGTCGATAATAATCAGTAATATCTGCATACACATTAATATACAGGACAGCAGGGGCTTCTGGTGGTGGGTAAGGGCCGTCTATTTCCTTTATTTGCTGTAAAACGGGGGTTTTGTCGTATTCCAGTCCTGATTCTCTCAGAACGTTTCCTTTATCTGTGTCTAATGTTTCTCTCATTCTAATCAAGTTGGAATACCTGTCTCACCTGTAACAGTCAGGTAAACTCTCCTGTGAGCGAGAGCCGATAATTAATATACTTGAGGTTATAAAATAAGTGCTGCTGTTTCGTTCTCAATGGCAGGTGAGGTAAACTGTCTCACCTGTGTCCTTATTTCAAGGTTTTTAAAGCCGCGAGCCACACAGAGAATGATTAGGTATGTTTACTACCGAATTATTGATGTGGGCCGTGGCTGCTTATAGCGAATTAAGGCAGGTGGGAGGGGTCGACAGGCAGCCCCGGCCAAATACTCGCTGTAAACACAAAAGGTCCGTTCACACGGAAGAGGAGTCCGTCCTGTACGAACCGCCTCGGCCGACACAGAGGTCCCCGGGGACCGGAGGGGGTCTGGTGTTAGGGGTTATGGGATCAGCGATCTTGTTGTAATGATGGCATCAAAGATACAGGACAGGGATACATTAGAGAATACGGCACCAGTAATAAACCAGGTGGCTAGAATACCGAGGTACAGACAGACCGAGAAAGTTCCGTGGATACAAATTCCGAATATGGTAATTATTTCAGACGAAAGAAGCTCAGGTCACAACAATCACTTCTGCTCTCGGTCATCACAGTTAACTCCCTCTTTCAAAAGTATGCCCATATTTTTACAGGGAGTGGGTACTGACATCCCCCATAATTATATGTTTCTAAGTTTTTTAGGCTACAGGATTTAAATGTAAGAAAATCTTCGTAAAGTGATTTTGTTTTTTCCTAAAACTCTCTCCCAGCAAAAGAAACAAAAAACAAATCCCCCTCTCCTATGCTGAGCAAGTAATTTATAAAATCTATTCTTCAAAGGGTTTAAAGATTATGGTTTTTTTTTTAAAAAAGCCAACAACATGGCACAGTGAGAAATTCAAATGTTAAAAGGCGAGGACAGGAAAACAATAACTTATCACAAAATTATAATAAAAAATACTTTTACAGCATAAAACAAGATGTTACAAGATAAATGTTTACTTTCAGGCCAGCAATCCATTTGCAAGAAAAAAACACAATTTTACAGATTAAGAGTTTGTAGCAGCATACCTCCTAATTATACACACAGATGTTTTAAAGAAGAAACACTTGTGAATAATATTCATTCCTAATAAATTACACAAAAACGGTGTGAGTCTATGTCTCCCTGGAAACAATTACAAATAGTTTAAATTCAACAATAAATATATGTATGCATGTAGTCACATATTCTTTGAGAAAGACATTTTAATTTTAGAATGCTGTAGGAAATTGTCCAAATCGTTTGGAGGAAAATCAGTAATAGCTAGAAACTAAGTGGTTACATATAAGCACAAAACCATTTTGGAAAAACTAGCTGCTGGCTATTAGTTCATTGTTATTGCAAAGACATTTAAAAAATATTGCGGACCAGATGTCAATTGAACACCCATGTTTTTGGTTAAAGGGATTTACAGATTGCTTCTGCCATTCATTTTTTTTCAAAATAAAATGTTCATCCTATTTTCTGTACTAGCGACCAATTAGCGGTGTAAAAAATAGTTAGATGAGAAATAGTTTCAAAATTGTTGGACTCTCAAAGGTCACTTAAAATCTACCAGACAATAATGGCCACTATTAACAGGTGTTAGTGTCCTTCCACCAGACTTTAACAGAAAAAAAAAACACTCATGGCAAACTTTCTATCACAGAAGGTAACCAGCCAATTTCAGCAAAACTGTACCTAGATTTTTCTTCAGCCAGGCACTTGATGCGTGTATACTGAAGTTAATTGACCAATGCAGGCTATTACAGAATTTTATAGATGTTAAACTGCACGAAAGTTGAACTGTAAAGGAACTCTAACTAGTTTCTATCCGGTAAATAATATTTCCACAATGCAGCACTAAGCCAGCCAATTCCTACACTAAACATGATATGACCTAAGCAACCAGTACTTCAAGAATTTAAATCCAGCCTGTGCCAAAATATCAAGAATTATAAGTAGCATTGGCCACCATTATTGTCAAGGAAAGTTATCTAGGCAAAACCAATAGTTTCTTTCAGGACGAGGGAGGAGACAGGAAACATCTCACTGAAACATCAATACTTTCATAACAAACATTACGGTGATAAAGGTTAGTAAAAACTACAGTGTTAAGTACTTTAGTTTTGCCAATGGCGTCCAGTAAATAAGATTTACTACAACGGTTTGAGTTATGTACGACTTTATCCATGACAAACCATTGAGGCGGCTTCATTCAAATGCCTAATTTGTTATGGGTGTTGTATTTCCATGTCTAAAAGGAACCAACCATTGATATGGAGAAATGTAATGTTGCAGTTATCTAATAAAAGCACTGCAGGTTTAGCACCACCACCAATTCTCTGGAAAGAAAAGACCTTAATAGAACTCTTCGTGCTTTAGATATGAGGGAACCTACACCATCGGCTGGGTAAAAATTAAAAAACAAAACAAAAAAACTCAAGAAAGGATGCCAAAGTCAGCCAGCCCTGAGCTGGATTCAAACTTGAGCAACCAACCTAGCAGAGCAGTAGACTACCACTGGACTGTGTAACAGAAACATCGATTAATCAGGTTCTTTGTTGTCTGAATGAGTTTTGTGATGAAACATATTTTAGATGAATTCAAACATCAGTATGAAATTTTGCAATCTGGAAACATTTATAGTAGTGTAGAAGCATTTTCTTAATTAACTCGCTATAGGTTGCATATGATAGAGATTATTTAATTAGAGCTCTAAAGTTTAATTGATAGATTAATGTCCACTCTAAGTTTAATACGGTTAGAGACTGGAAGATAATTCTAGAAATACATATGCTATTTAATTTCATCTATTTAAATAAGAATAATTCATCTGAAAACTGAACATTTCATGCTAATTTTAAACCTTTTCAGGGAAAAAAAGTTAACAGATGAAACAAGCAAACATTTCAGTCCTAGAATTTTTGTTTTTGTAAAGCATAAGGCTCATGCCTGAAACTGCCCCAATTTATTTAAAATTTGGTTGAATGTAAGTTCTGGTATTGAATATAAAAGACAAAGTTAACTGACACTGAATGGTCTATGGACTGTAAACTTTATATTCATTCTGTAAAAAAAAAACATTGTTCTGAGTACAGAGAGGAGTAAAATATCACAAAGACTGGACATATAGTAGCCATTAACCCTTTAAAATGAGGGTGCATTTATATATATGCAGTTTTCACCCCCACATTATTTGAGTTTTCTGTGAGGGGGGGGTCAGGTAGCCGCCGTGTTGTCAGGGTTATGATTACTGCACGGTGAAGGGTTAATGACAGCTGACAAATAGAATCAACAAATTCTCTCTAAATGTCGCTTATGTGAAAGATAATAAAATGTTATACAAATAACTCAGGAAGTCTGTTTTATTTTTTTGTTTATACTTCAATCATTAAAGATGACATAAAAGTAACTTATCATCCAGAGGGAGGGATTGTAACCAAGGAATATATAACCATAAAGGTTAACACTAACCACTGCTTAGCAAGTAAATTTGAATAATAATGCCTAAGATATCACTGACAAGAAACAAAACCAAATCAGCAGTGTTAAAACAATTTAAAATGAATAAATAAACTTTAAAATAATAATTTATAAAGAAAGCATGCTTAGAATACTCTTAATAAAGAGTAAAAAGAGGAGGTTACATTACATATTGTGATGCATATTTATATCTCTGTTTTTATTGATAAAGTCCACATTTTTTAAAACTTCGATATTTTCTGTAAATCATACAATCTTAATTCTCTAAAACCATTCTACTTTTGGAGCCTGATAATGATTTCTGTCAACTGTTCTCAATGAGGCTGAACATCTGCTTTTGTTCATTTGTCTTAAAAATTCTTTTCTACAGCAGCAAATTGCTGACAGAGATCATTTTTACCACAGCAGCTCATAAATTTGTCTGGAAGGAGCCAAGGTTAGCGATGTATTTAGTCATCATGGTTGTAACTGTACTTTTCTCCTACTGGGTTCTAGTCACGGGTGACATGGGATACAGCACTTTAGTCTTAATCACTTTGGCCTACAAACACTTTAGTCCACTACAGGCATTTTATCTGATTTTAAATTATTCTAAACACAATGACTGAACAGGACTTAATCACAGTGCAGGTTTAATATTTGTTAAAAACAGGGTTGGTGTATATTTGGCCAAGCTTGAAGCAAACAGTGTTCTAAAACTAATGACAATTGCTGAATACAATTCAACCTTAGTGGAAGGGTAATTGTCACAAAATCGTCATTTGTATACTGACCACTGCATTTTCAACTCAGTTATTAATTTTCTAAAACAGAAAGCAGCAAACAAGAATTATTTTACTTCAGTGAATTTCGAGATTTTATTTTTTACAAAAGAACGTATTTTCAAATCAACTGTGATTGAGATTTGCATATACAGTAGAATTTGCATAATCAACCACCCGAGGGACCAGCTAAAAGGTGGCGGATTACACGAGCTGAATCACATGCGATAGTTAGAAAATCTGAACGGGACTATACAAGAGAAGGCGGATTACAAAGTGGTGGCTTACGCGAAGGCGCATTACATGAGTTCTGCTGTGTATAAGTACTGCTAGCAAACTTTCATGTTGTAGTAGAGATAGGAGTAGATGAAGATCAAGAAAAATTTTAAGTAAGATATTTTAAGATGAAGCATACTGGCTGAGAGTATAACTTTGTCAAAACAAAATGAGTAGAGACAAACTTTGCAATGCCGGATACTATTATGCCAAAAATCGGACATGGCAAAACACAAGTTACTGGCGCTGTGAAAAACCGTAAATGTCCAAGCCAGTTTGTTTCATGTAACAACACAGAATTGATGAAATACTCGAACACAACCATGCAGGAACTGACGATGAATATATGTGCTTATGGCTCAGAAGATTAAAGACAAGGCAAAGTCCACATCAGAAAGCTCCTGCTGCCATTGTTGAAATAGTTGGTGAGTCCACCAGCTTCATCCTTA
>JACATO010001928.1:0-13392 GCA_018389105.1 Nautilus pompilius
ATGTACTGTACTCACAATTTAAATTTTTTTCTGAAAAATAAAATATAAAATGTTTTTCTTTTAACAATTTAGTTGCAGAGACAGTCAAAAATCAAAAGTATTACTGATAGTCACTTTATTTACAAGAAATATATTAAATAAATAATTTTTGTACGATTGAAATTTTCTAGTAGAGTAGATTATAGAAAAAAATTTGCATACAGATAAAATGGTGGTAAAAACATTTTAAATGCATGAAAAATTAACTTTCAAAGATTGTTGAAATTCTGAGTATTAAATAAATTCTTCCATCTTTATACAATAGCTGAGCAGTTCTTCAAGTCAGTCTGTAACATATAGCCTTCTGGACAAGTACAGCTGGCACTACCTGGTGAGTTCTGGCAGCCATACATACAGCCATATTGGTTTTGCGCACATTTATCAGTATCTGCATTAATATTGCGGTTAGTAGACGACTGAGAGTAATCTCCTAAAGCAGCTGTGAGTGGCTATCAGCAGACAAAAAAACAGGTGCAAACAAGGTTAACTCCTGCTGCATATTGAAATAGTCAATGTGGAAAAACAAAAAAACTCTCTAAGTGCCTAGAAAATCATGTTTTAACTTGAGGCAAATTTGACTCATGAAATGTATTTTTACATCATTTGAAAATTCCCCTTTTTTTCCTTAAAATTTTCAGTTGCTTATTTGTTTCTTTTGCTGAGTAGAATTATTAATGGTTATATAAACAATTTACAAATTAGTAGGCACTTTAAAATAATAAAAATTTTATTTTTCATGTATCTTAATGCAATATTTTCTTTAAAAAAACAACAGCAACAAAATTATTAATCTGATTATTCAAGAAAAAAATCTTTGAAACTTGTTGACAAATATTATGCCATCTACCATCCCATTGAGACAAATATTTTCTAAGAAAACCATTGTCACACATGATCAAACCATATTATTTCTCCAAGGTGATCATGCATCAAAGTTTAATCTTAAGAAAACATCAATATACATGTTTTCACTATAGACTGATAGCTACTTATTGTAATGTCTGTAATTATTTGGACACATTTAAAATTCATCATTAATTTCTTAAAATAATAGGTAAAATGATGATAATGCTCAAACTTGTGTGCAAATATGTTTTTTTGTCTTGCTAATTAATTGCCAGCAACTATATTTGACACGATAATATTAATAAATTTAATAATCAGATGGATTCTCAGTTCTCTTCCTTGGGGGCACTTGCATAAGCCATGCTGGTTCTTGTAACTACTAAACCAAACTAAGTAAGGGCTCAACTACCATAAGTTTTTCTCAATTCTGAGTTAGCATAACAACATAAATTTACATAATTAAAGAGTATAATTTTTGTTTTCATTAGCATTGTCTTCTTTTCCTGTCTGACTTTAAAAGAAAAAAATAATCTTTTCCTGCATGAATTTAACGTTCAAAACATTTTTGTCTTCAGAATTAATATTTGTCTAATTTCAGAATCTCAATGCTACAATAATCTCACAAGCTCAAACAAATACTGCCTTAAATATTTGTTAATTTAGTTTGCTTTTTTAGACTTTTAATATAGAAAACTGATTTGTAACAACTTATTTTATGGTTAACGTTTTATCATTAAATACAATTTTATTATTGAAGTTATACAAATAAACAAAAAAGGTTAAAAATTATAAAGTTATGTCCCTTAGCCTAACTCGCTAACAATGCACAATATTAATGCCCTCCTCCTATGTCATCCACTAATTCCCTCTACCTAGTGGATAGGGTTTAGCTCCTCGGAGACAGCTGTTCACGAAAAGTTACGGGTTCGATTCCAAAAAGACGGGGTTTATTTAATGCAGAAGTTGCACAAATAAACCAAAGGAAAAAAATTATGAGTTATGTCCCTTGGCCTAACTCGCTAACAATGCACAATATTAACACCAGCGACCTATGCCATCTACTAATGCCCTTACCTAATGTATTTTGGTGGTTATTTTTGGAAGGTTACCTTATTTAGCAAAAGGCCTTTTTATGTGTTTGAATCTATTATTGTATGACCATTTTTTCTTATCTTTTTTTTTCTGAAAATTTGTTTTTATAAAGGCAAAATTTGGATACATTAGATTTTCATCATGCAGTATTCAATGACATAAAAATGCTTAGTTGACATTCTAGCTATCATCTTCCTCGTCTGACACCTTATCCTTTTCCATTAGACTTACCATGAAAAAAAGGGTGAGGTTACAAGGGTGCTATGAATCGGTTTATTGTGAAATTCCTCAGGTATTTTAAACCTGTATTAAATATATTATTTTTAATGGTAAAACTAATAATCTCATAGCAAGTGATCACGTTTAATTGTTTTTTTTCTTTATCTAATAATTAATGCCATAAATAATAAGATTTTTCTTGTTTGTTAAATAATGTTTATTAATGGAATTATATTTCTTATATTGAAGAATAGGATAAAGACAAAGGTATCTGACTGACTTAACAGATAAGCATTATAGTAATCTTAAATATTTTAAGAACATATTTTTTTATGCATTACTCTTATATCCTGGTTTGGTATCAGCTGCCTTTTATTTAAACAAAGGTTTCTCAAATTTTTTTTGGCTTATGTCCTCTTTTAAAACTTGTACCATGGTGCCATGACATAATTGGGGCCTGCCAAATTTGATATATGTTACATATATGTACCACGATTGATTCAAGGTCCAGGGAGTTTTGTGTAACGCAAGCAGCCAAAGTAACTAAACAGGGACCTACGGTAACTGTCAATTACTTTCAAATGTGCTAATATTTACAATACAAAAAGGAAATTGTACATCTGAGAGTGAAAAGTTGTGTTCCCTAGATGTGTACTGTGGCTTTCCCATGGGCTGATCGCTTTGCATTACCTACTAATGGCTCACTTTGAGAAATACTGATTTAAACAATAAGCATGTCCAGTTAAAAATAATTTTCTTCAAAGTCGACTTCCACATTGATGTGTCTCGAATGTTAGCTTTTCATGTGACTGATGGATTTTCATTATGCCAGGAAGTCATTGTAACTGCAACCTTTAAATACTTTTAACATTAGTTTTAATTTAAGCAATATAGCTGATATGAACAATTTAATTTTGATGATATTCTTAAGATTTGTCTTATTTCTGAATTTGAATACTACAAAAATCTCACAAACTCAAACAATACTGACTTAAAAATTTGTTAATTTAGTTAGGTTTTTTTTTTATTTTAATATAGAAAACAGATTTGTAACAAGTTATTTTGTTGTGGTTAAAGTCTTTTCATGAAATACAATTTTATTTTTGCAGAAGTTATTGGAATTTTTACCTTTTTTTGTTTATTTGTATGAGTTATCTCCCTTCGCCTAACTCGCTAACAGTGCAAACTATTAATGCCCTCGCCCTATGCCATCCATTAATGCCCTGAATATCAACCGTATTTCCTAAATAGACGGAGGATGCAGGTCTACATAGAAATCACTATAAAATTTCGGCTAATAATAAAAGGTTTTTTTTTCCGCGATAGTAGAAATTTACGCGCATATTTCTTTCTCTGTCTGCTAAACGCTTATTAGCCATCATTTATAAATTCTTTTATATGAAATTGATAGACCACGTGGACAGCCTCCGTACTGAATCACATGAACAGAAGTATAAGGGTTAATTGAAGTTCGCTTTGTTTACCTACAATTAATAGAAAAATTGAAAAATATTTTTTAAAATATCGATTTTTCTGGATAATTTTTTTTCCTTCGCAGAAAATCCTGGCGAGATTCGGAGATTCCAGAGAGGGAGGTTGACGCGTCTGTGAATAATTCCTGGAAAAAATTATTTATTTCAGTAGTGTAGTATACCTTTAAACAATACCTTCTCTATTTACTCACATTTTAAACAGTGGCGGCGCCGGAGATTTTTTCTTGCTGGTGCACAGTGGGGCTGAATCATTCAGTGATGGTGCTGAGGGATGATGATGTACTGAATACCTATCCACGAGGCCGGACGCGTGGCGTTCAGAAGTCAGTTTTAAGCATTATGTGCCTTCTATAAATGCCTCTATTGATTCACAAGCTACAGCAATTGATAGATCCAATATAGAAGTGAACTGTGACAGTGTCAACAGCATCGGAGACAACCCGGGCTACACAGAGCACAAAAAACCAGAGCATCCGACCCACAGCGCACAACATGAATCACGCACCAATCCAGTATCAAATGCGGGCTTTTCAACTGAAAAAAGAACACTAACCCACAATGTCCGCTGCTATTCGCATGACATAGACAGACAATGCCAAAAGATACACCGTTATTAAAGCAAAATTAGGCAAACAACAGGTGCAAGGATTTACCGGGAGTTGGACAAATCGTACTCTGACCGCGCAATACCTCAGTTAATTCGGCTACTGAATTTAAAACAAAAATCAACGGAATCACCGCCTGGAAGTCTAAGCAAATCAGTCGGCGTAATAGCAGTAAGTGTAATATGCAGGAAGCATAAGGACTATCGGGTATTCACCACAAATAGTAATTATAAACAGCATTAGTCTAGGCACAAATTTTTTAAAAAATCAACTGCACTCACCATCGATGTTTTTAGAGAAGCGCAATCCGTCTGCTGTTGTGATCGGGGGCGAAAGCATCAATGATTTTCTGGATGTCAGGTGCCTGCTCCTCCGGCTGTTTATGGCCAACAGGGCCAAATTGCTGTTCCGAGCATCGCCGGAGGAAAGAGAAACTCCGCACGAGGCAGATGTCACAGACACATCGCGGTAGGGTCTCATTAGAGCTAGAAGTTCCACTGCATCATTCACTGTCTGTTCTTGCTTCCAGCAGACGCCGAACCTGATGTAGCTCTGCAGTCAGGTTCACCTCAGTCACTCCATAGTATCGAGCCATTAGCCAAAGAAAATTCATGTCTACGAAGAGCTTGTGTTTGGGACTCAATGCTGAGACTTCAGTCAGAACACCCCCAGTCTCAATTGAGAACAGTTTTTTCATTTCAGTCAGAAGTCTTCTGTCTATAACCGGATAGAAACAGAGCTGGCGTCGGTCATCATCAGAGGATGCGACAGGTGTGCGTTCGGTTTGGGCCTCAAGAACAAATTCGTGTAGGCGGCGGGGTGGCTCGGTCTGTCTCCTTTCATGTGGTCTGCTCTGTATACGGGCCTTCGCGCACAGGTCCTTAGCTCTTGCCTGATTTCACTCCATGATTCCGCTCCCCGTTTTTCTGACAGTGCATCGATGACACTATTCCCATTGGCACTAAGAGCGGCTTCATCCACGTTCTCTTCCCGTTGTTCCTCTACTTCGCCCTCGCACTCCTTCGATGAACTGCCGCCCCGCAGGCTTATATCCCACTGTAGGCACTCCCAGTTATGTCACAGGCCTCTGCGGTAACTCACAGTGGCATCATCACCCCTCCACCCGCGGCTTCCTGCCGTTCCGCCGCCATAATGGAAGCGCGGACAATACACGCTGGCGACGGGAGCCGGAACTCCACTGTTACCGCAGTGGGAGTGACGTAATCGATCCGGGCTCCCACTGGGGCCAGCGGCCAAAGGACTCGGACGACTACGTCTGGGGGGAGCACGCGGCGAGAACTGGACAGTGACATCGGCCGGATACGCACTAGCCAGCGCGGCTCTAGGCCAGACATCACCTCTTAAATTACTAAAAAGTCAACCTTAGTACCTCTGCCAGTCATGGAAACAGTCTAGTAACTCAGTATCATTTGTCAATAAAGACTATACTCGCACATCATATACCAGATGTGGACACGAAATAACTAAAACTTCTTTACTTTTATATTTTATAGTTTGGTTAACCATTATTTTTAAATTGTACTAGTTTAGAGTTAGTCAGTTAATAATGATAATTTTCTCTAGCATTAAATTATTTTTTCCACTTAACTAACCATTTTAAAGTAAATTCTTTGGAGAGTACTTCAGTCTTCAAATTAGCACCAGTAAATTCTGGAAAGTTTTTAATAATAATATATATATTATACATTCAACATCATTTATCTATGCATATTAACAACAGCGAACCAATAAACAAAACCCTATGACACTTCAATAGAGGCTTCTTTGATATGACAGTTATATTCTATTAATTACTACATACTATTTTCTACCTGCAGTAAAAGTGTACTAAACACTCATCTTTAAATAGGAAATTTTTTCAAAAGACAAAACATGTTGAAATAAATCACATCAATTTCGCTATCAACTAGCTTAGGTCTTCAAGAATTTATAGAAATTTTGTTAGGCAAGATATTTTAGCTTGGAACCCTTGCTGAAAATCTTTTAGGGTATTATTTTAATTAGATATTTTATAAAAAGTTTCTATTAAAGGTTTATATGACTACATACTATTGATTTTTACCATAAGTGACATGAAATTCCTAAGGGCATTTTTATTGTTGTTTTTAAAAATGGGTTATTAACTTCTTAAATTTTCTCTCTCTCATTAGGATGACATTTATGCAACGATAAATTAAACCTAATGGCTAATGGTTTACAAATGAATTAAGGATATTACCTTTTAACTCGGTAGTTTTGACTTGTGATGGGACAAGAATTATATATATATATTGTTGATTGTTAGACCTTCAATAAGTTTTGTACAGTACAGATATGTAAACAAGTAATACGAGGTGGTTAAGAAGACAGAGACTGAAATGAAGTAGCAGTATTTAAGTAATGAAAAATGCTTGGCGAAAAAAAAATGAAGACACATCTAATGGTTATAAAATTAAGGAAAATTAAGAACATAGACCCATTTTATTATGCAGATTAGGTCATCCATTTTGGATGGTTTCTCAAAATAAAAAGTTTATTAAATCAAAAATATACCTAGGGAGTCAAAAGTGCTGGAGGTTTTAAAATTTATATAAAGCTACCATGGACAAAAAAATTTACCCTTAGAATCAGGCTATATTAGAATTTATTAAATTTTTCTTAATAATCATGTTGTATCTACGTGGAATGCTTTATAGATGGTACTAAAAACAATGTTTGAATATTTTTTTTTAAAAAATTATTTTCTTAATGAAAGGAGCTTAAATAAGTGTTTCAAAACTTCCTGTCCCTTTTATCTTTTTGGAAACAATCATTTAACAAAATGTGTTTTTGAAATTATTTCATATTCCAAAACCATGGTGGTTAGCATCAAATGGTCTGCTTTCTATAACAACGATCTGAAAATAATGTTGTTTAAAGTTAGAACAACCATCATTACTGGGTTAGGGATATATAATTCCCTCTTTTTGGTCCTCTCACTTTCTCTTTGTTCGTCCATGCATCCGTTTCCTTCCTTCCTTTCTTCCTTCCTTCCTTCCGTTTTATAAACGACAATGGAAATTTCAGAAGATTATTCTTAAATCACTTCACTAAACTTGTTAATCGTTTGCTATTTTTACCCAATCTCATGATCCTGCTTTATGCATCAACTTCAGCCTATGGCTGAGCAGGATGAAAGAAGACAAATTCAATACAAACCAGACCAAATTAAAATTTATCTGTGTTTGAAAAGGAATTAATTAGCCATATTTACAACATTAGTACTAATTTTGTTGATAAAAAAATTCCATATTCTGATGATGGTAAAGAAACTAAATTTTAGTCAAATTAGACTCAATTATATTTAATTCTTCAATATTCATTTTTGGAGATTTACTTATCTATTTTTTAACCATCAAAACTTACTCTGTCACTGTGATCTTCTTTATTATTTTCTTTGTAGGATGCTTCCTTTTTTATTCAGTAAACCGCAACCACATTTATTTGTTTATTTTATAATAATATACAAATATGTTATTTCTATTTCATTGTTATTACAGTTATTTTAATTGTTTTTATTCGTTTTCACACTGTATTTGAACTCATAGCCAATGAACAGCATAATATGAATCAGCTTATTTTTATGAAAATCAGTAGATAAGTGTTTCTCTTTAGTTTTGATCTATAGTCTGGTTTAACTCGTATATCAATGAACTTCCTGATTTTCTCATATTAGAATATTTGACCTATACAATAGAAAATACAGAAAGTGAAAGCTGAAATTATTATTGGTAAAAGAAAAAAAAGATAAAAAGAAGTTTGATGATATGGTTGAAATTTTGTTTTGGAATACTGTCTTAACAGAACTAAAACTTTCTATTCTCATGGATCACAGGCCATGAGACATAACAGAAGCATCTTACAATCAGTAATCATTTGTGTTTGACTAGGGTTGTTTAGATGACATCTCTCTGGGTTTTGCTGTTTATCATTTTGAGTAAGGCAAAATTCAACATGGGGTTTTTTGAGTTGCATCAAACAGATGGTGCATTTGGGGCTTGCTCAGCAATCAGAAAATGTATACCAGGATGATAATTAGGAAATTTGTGACTTTGTGGACTAAATTTATTGCAAATCGGGGCACTAAAATGACTAGCTTTATTTTAACAGCAAATTTTTTATAATACATAAGTAATATACCGCCTACCCACCCTGTTTTTAAGGAATATTGTGATTTGGTTTTATTTACAGAAGGGTAGAAGAAACTGCTTCTTATTTTATAAAAGGAATATGCAATAAATATTAATACTGAGAATTTAAAACTTGATAGTATTTTGAAAAACTCTTTGTTTTTTAAACAAAGTATTTTTTAATATTTCTTATCTATTATATCACAGTCTATACAAGCACTAGAATTTAAAATTAGGAGTTTTTACTTAAGGATGAATAATTTTCAAGAATTTTTCTAGAAATGACTGATTTGGAGATGATGGAATGTATCCTCCGTATCCCCATTCTTTTTTATTTATTATTTATTTAAACCAGGGTCATTTCTCTTGGCTTTTGGTCTCATAATTCAATAAATATTATATCATTATGTACTACAATTGGGTCTAAAATGAAGATGTTTTATTTCTAAACATTGTTTGAAGATGTATGTGTGAAACAAATATTTGTTAGTATGTAGATGTAGAACTAGCACCTGCATTAAGAATTATATTTATTTTTTAACAGAAGCGGAGATGGATTGCACGTCCCTTGACTTGAACAAGCTGCCCGGAATCATGGAGAACATGCTGAGACATTGTAAGGACAGCCTGAGCAACAACAATTGTCTTAATGTTTACCAGCTGTTCAGCAAACCTCAGTTCATTTTGTTTTGAGCCAGTATCTTTGATGTCATGTATCACAATTTTTTTTAAACATGAGTTGTGGGATATTATATTTAAATCTATGTTACCATAAATACAAAATATTTCACTAATTTCAGTAGTCATTTTCAGCTGAATATTAAAATCTCTTATGCACCTTGTGGTGATCTACATCACTTGTTTTGATGACAAGAACATCAAGAGCATGAGGAGGTAACTTGCAGTGCAGTCTAAACTGGGATAAATTGCAGTCACTTGGCAGGTAGAATGATGAGAATACCAGAATTATTAAACAGTTGAAGATTGAAGTTCTTGTATTATTTAAATGATTGGAAGAAGTGTAAAAGTGGGTTTACAAGATGATTTAGAAATGAAGGATTTTAGTTATTATGAGATATAAGTGCAAATGAAGCTTTCCAATCTTGTATATCAAATATTGGCTAATTTCAAAAGGTAAAGAGCACACAAAAACACCTTAGCTTGTCATGATTTCTGGCTCATAGGTTAGAAAGGCTCATGACTAATTAAACATCATACCAGGTTGGGCATCTGTAAATGAATTTTCAGTTATAGAGTAGTAAATGTAGGAACAGTTTGTCTGATGAAAATATTAATGGATTATTTCTTTTAAAAATGGTCTAGATAATTGATTCAAAAGAATCTGTGCTTTGTATAAGTCTGATAACTTTCTACAATGCAAAAGACTGAGCATTTGTTTGCCATTCATTCTGTGTGGAAGTATTTCTCATCCCCAATGCTTTTCTAAAGACATTTTGGTCAATCTAAAGTTCATAATTTATTGTTAATTTTTTTATCCTTCCAATGATTTAATGCTTACAAAGTAATACATTTCTGAGCATTTTTGTATCCCTTGACTAACAGGTAATCTATTATAATATTATGATGAAGGTCTCTTTATTTTCTTTAATTAGTTTCACATAATTTTGTTCCTGATAATTAATAATTCATGGAATGTTTTATAGATTTTTCTAAGATGAGCCAACAATTAGAGGCAAGAGAATAATTAAGAATGTTTTTCTAAATTTACTTTTTGTTTTGATTTTTATTTAGAAATAATGGAATTTTTAATACTTAGTGGTACAAATGATGTTTGATTGCACACAACTATCTTTTCCATGTTGTTGCTATCAAATGAAAATTCAGTTTCTATTTTGGATTCTTTTCAAGAGGTTTAAAAGGATGCACAAGGAGGAAGAGAAAGGGAGACAGCTGAAAACTAGGTAGAAGATATTATAGTTTCACATCTTAAATTTTTTTAAAATTAACTTTGTTTTAAATCAAATTAATTCCCAGTCAAATTTTGATGTGTTGGGCTCCATGTGGCACAGGATTAACAATGCTTCCTAACAGACAATTGTGGCCCTATGATCTCTCTACAGGGTTGCCTCCCATGTAGGCATTTGAGTATGAAATAATGTAATCAAATGTAAAGTGATTAAGTTGCACCCCATATTTTAATGTTTCAAGCTAATAAAATCATGGGGAACTGTAGATTTAATATTGTATCCAGACTCTAAGCTGCTGAAAACAAATATTTTGATACAGAAAAGCCAGGAAAATTATCATTGTCTATTACTGGTAACACAGAAGTATTTTGTGCTTTCTCTGGACCAGTATGAAGAAGCACATGGATAATATATATACATGGCTTGTACACAGGTGAGGTCCATACTAAGCTTTGTAGTTGGTATTTTAAATGCTAACCACATTTCATTAGTCAAAATATTTGTATAATTATCCGATAGCACCAATTTAAATTATATGATGTTTATGGCCAGTAAATTGATAATTTGAAGAAATTAGTGATTATTGACAATTAAGATAGTCTTAATATAAACTTTATTAAACTATAGGTATCGGAAATTTGGCTGACATTATATGGCAGACCAAATTGTGTGCAGGTGGTGTAAAACTTTTAGTACAGGCGGTCGGTCCCCTGGTTACGAAAGTCCGTCCGACTCACGACGCTCCGTACACCCGCCCCCCGCCGTAAGGTCTGTTGATCATGGCTCTAAACTGAATCTGATGCGAGTGCTGGTGATGCATTAGAGTAGAGAAAACAATAACGATGGAGAAAGGGGTGAGACGCCGACAAACATTGGCAGGGCCGGCTTTAAGCCAATTGGGCCCCGCGCTAGGGTAAACTATCTATATATCCAGTGGTGGAAATGGGGGGGATGCGGCGTATACCTACTTCTCAATTTCCAGGTTTTTTGTATGTTCAATGTCTACTAATGGAGATGTTTATTATTAGCTATAGTTTCAGGCATGGGAGGGCATTGTGGGTAGCCACCTGCACCAGTTTGTTGGGCCCAAGTTGGCCTAAAGCCGAGCAGGGTACTATGCCACTGTCCAGTCCTTGTAGCGTGCCGTCTGTCTGACCACAGGCAGGGGCGTAGCTAATAGGGGCGGCAGGGGCGGCACGTTTTGGTCCGAGTGCGCGTTTTGTCAAATTTAGTTCAGGACAGACAGTATGTTACATATAATGTATTTTTTTTTCGTTCTATTTTTTCCAGATATTATTTTTTTCCTGAATTTTTCGTTCAATTTTAATGGTAGTTTTTTGAAAGAAGAAAGTTTTTCTAAAATTTGCTGTAAAAGAAATTTGCTCACTTGAAGTGAGTCACTTCTAATTAATTTTGAATTGAATATCAATATTTTCTCATTATATATTTGATAATTTTTTATTTTCTAATAGTACTTTTTTTTCAATAAATAAATAAATAAAAAATGAATTTTTTTGAGGTTTTGGAAATTCTACGTTATTTAGAGGGCGGCAAATTCTACGACCAACAGCGGGCACAAAACGCTAGCTACGCCCCTGACCACAGGCACCGTGGTCCGAGTGTTTTAGCCAACGGGATCGCGGCTCAAAGGTGTCAGTCTTAGTGCGGTAACAGTTCGAGTTCCGGCCGGCCCCCGTCGTGTATTGTCCGTGTTTCTATCAGGGTGGCGGAGCGAGCGACAGGAGTTGTCGGGGGCCGGTGATGGCAAGTGTAAGTTACCGCAGAAGTCGTCGGGGCCGGTGATGCAAGTGTAAGTTACCGCAGAGGCCTGGAGACCTCGCCGGGGGGATACAATGTCTTTCTGTTATGATTTTTCTTATTTTACGTTTAAAAACCTTGTGCGCCCCTGAGAAAATTTAATGCCCGTCCACGACTCTGTTTCTCCCGCCGGGTCTGCATCCTTGTTAAGTTTCTATCAATAAAAATGTATTTGTTTATTTGCATCTTTTATTCAGTTTATCATAATAAAACAGATAATATAGATTAATGGATAATATACTAAAACAGTAAAAGCGGTTCAGTTGGACCGTTGGTCAGTTGGAGGTTAAGGGATGGGAGTGGCCACTGGGTGGCTTTGTGAAGGATAAAATAAGGTAACCCAGTCCCACTAACCAATCCCACTACTAAAAGACATTGCAGAGAAAAAAGCGAGAAAGATAACTTTTTTTATAAGAAAATGCAGTTTTTTTGAAATCCAAAAAAGACAATTTGTTTCCAACAATGCTGATCAATTACATTTTGAATGTTTTTTTTCTAAACAAAAAAATACAATTAAAAGTTTTAATAAATCATTTCACACTAAAACAGACCTTGGCTGTGAACCTGGGGCCCCACCAAAACAATGTTCCCAATTTGGGCCCCACAGCTCCTAAGGCAGGCCCTGGATGGGGGTCCATTAAATCAAGATATTACTGTATAATTTTTCATCTCTATAGACAATAATCCACTTTTTAAAAAGCCCAATCCAAATTATTAATTAATTATTATTAATTATTATTATAGACTTTCCCTTCAAACTATTCTGTCTAACAGAGAATTGCCCCCTATATAGCTGTCAGTCAGGGAGTAATGACCATAATATTCGTTATTGTTTTGCAATTATCCCTAAAGTTCTTTTATACAAATAAATTTAAAATCGTAATAATTAATTGCATATGGTAGGTGGTATTGGTGTATCAAAGGCAGGACAGAACACCATCACTTAACATTAATCTTCAGTAATTTTTACAAAGAATTTTGTACACTTTCTGTAGATGAAATTTTAACCAACATTACTTGCTTTTTTTTTAAACCACAATGGAATAAAATTTTTGTTACATGGTTATAAGGGCAGAAAATAATTACAAATTGTATAGGCATTTTAGCATTATTTTCTTTTTCCAAATAATTACCAATACCCAGTTTGTACCCGTGGCAATATTACAAGTTTTTTTTGTGGCTT
>JACATO010001929.1:0-23958 GCA_018389105.1 Nautilus pompilius
CGGTGTACAGTTTACTATATGGTCAGAAGTATTCGGGTACGAAGAGGATTTTTAAACAAAAAAATATTTTTAAATACTTTGTTGATGTTGTCACTTTTAAATGGGGATTGATGAATGTCTGTATTTCTGGTTCATACGAGATGGGAGGCTGATTTGTTAGTATGATTAATAATAATAATAATAATAATAATAATAATAATAATTAATATAATAATAATAATATAATAATAATAATAATATGATAATAATAATAATAATGATGATAATGATGATGATAATAATAATATAATAATAATAATAATAATTAATAATCATAATAATAATAATAATAATATAATAATAATAATAATAATAATAATAATAATAATAATAATAATAATAATAATAAATAATAATAATAATAATTATATAATAATAATAATAATAATAATAATAATAAGGTATATAAGTAAATGTTTGAGCTAGATGTCTTTGCGGAGCCTGGACAACTTTGCTAACCTCGCCAAAACAGCCGGGAGCCCAGAAATTAAACTTTCCACTTAGTTTTTTTTTTTCCAAAAATATAACAATGAAAAAAGAAAGAAAGAAAAAAAAGTAGACCAGAGCGGGTAGTGTAACATGAAGAACGGAAATCAGTTCGAAGTGAACGCACTCCTGAGCAACCAGCAAGGGGTTAGTCATCCGCAACGAGCCACGGGCGACGGTATCGGGATTTAACGAGAGAGAGAGAGAGAGAGAGAGAGAGAGAGAGAGAGAGCGAGGAGAGAGAGATGGAGATGGAGATGGAGAGAGAGGAGATGATGATGATTGAGAGAGAGAGAGGAGAGAGAGATGATGATGATGATGAGAGAGAGAGAGAGAGAGAGAGAGTGCGCGTCTCGGCAGGCCGCCCAGATGTTCACATCCAGTCCGCTCGTAGGATGTGGAAGGTACCAACGCTCGAGCTCGGAGCCGGGCAGAGAAATAAAACTTGTGTTTTGTTGGTTTTTAATACGTGGATCTCTTTCCTAACCGTTACGATTTATATCCATATGGTTACTCATATCCTTCGTAATAGAAGAAAAGAAAAGGAGGATAAGAAGCCTTAAGTCTGTGGAATCATGGCGCATACTTACTTGAGCTCTGTGATAAAAGATCGGATTAGTCAACCACTGGTAATTATGTGTCCGAGTAGCTCTCAATATTTCTTTTCTTTTTACGCACACATTACATGTGTGTGTGCGTGCGTGCGTGCATGTGTGTGTGTGTGTGCGTGTGTGAGTGTGTGCATGCGTGAGCGCCATCTACCGGTTTCATGAGAGACCGCCGGGCTATACGAGACTCGGAATTAAGCATCGCACCAACGTGGGGACAAAGGATACACGAACTTTCCTACTCGCATACCCCGGATTAAAGCGAGTGTAAAATTGGTCCGGGACGACCCCTACTTTCGCCACTCGCCCTGACCTTGCGGGGTTATTGGCCATTGTGCAAGGTCAATAAATCCGGCCCGCTCGCTCGCCACAGCCCCATAAACAGGCCGGCCGGCCGTCCGCCTTATGCTGCAATCCAATCCGCGCATTGTCTGTTCGGCGGAGTTACAGCTCGCCCAACATGCTTCGCTTTGTTGCCAACATCCCTATCAAATTAAGTAAGTAACTTAGACCCAGACAGGATTTCCCCAGAATGAATAAATCATGTCGGGAAGGATTTCGAGGGGGGGTTATAGCGCCCCGTTCTTCCTGAACCCGGCTCCGCATTTTTTTTTTTTTTTTTTTGAGAATCCGTGGTCTGCTTCGCTTTGCACCCGCTCGGCCGTGTTTCCAATTTCTCCCGGCAGGCGGCGAGACGGTAGCCGATTCGCGCTCCCCTCGCCCTCGTCGTGTACCGCTACGGCTCAGATTCCCTTGCACGACACACCCTCCACCACATTCCCCCCCCCCCGTCTAGGAATACATCATAAGCATTACCGTCATTTATCCCGCTCCGAGTAATAATCGGAAGATTTGTTGGACCCTCAGAGAACTCTTTAAGCGGAGGAGGAGGAGGAGGGGCAAGGAAAAGATTAACGGATCAGAAATACTGTAATAACAAAAAGTATTTCTGTTCGCATTCCTCAACCAACTCTTCTTCTTCTTGTTGTTTTTTTTTAACCTGCTATTATCATTATTCTATTTTCTACAAATCATTACCGACGCTGCAATGACAATGCGCTTGTGCCTCGACTAATCCCCCCACCGTTACTTTTTTTCCCCCCTTCCTCTTTCTAATGAGTTATCAAGAAGAGAAATAGCGACATTTTAAACCTGTCACTAGAAGCTCAGTTCAATATCTCCCATTGATAAAGTGCATTCATTGTGAAAATAGATTTTTCGCTGGCTGCACCGCACATAAATGTTCAATCGGACAGAAATTCTGGATACTGATTTCCCAAAGTTGGTTTGTTTGTTTTGAACCACGATTTCTACAATACCTTGCATGCCGGCCGAGGAAGAAAGGGATATTGTGATGCGATTTCTGTAAAACGGATCGCCATGTTTTCAACTGTGGTTTATGTACACAGAAATTAAAAAAAAAAGAAAAAAACATACAAAAGTTTGTAGTAAAAGAGACTATATATATGGAATTAGGAACTCGATCACGCAAAAAGAAATCGAAATTTAAATTAATGCTAACAGAGATGGTGTCTTAGATATCAACTACACTTCCTTTCTTTACTCTCAATCCATCCACTCTGTGGTTATCTACTTTGTTTTGAAAGTTCGTGCAGTAAAAGGTGGTACGCAGAGAGAGAGAGAGAGAGAGAGAGAGAGGAGAGAGAGATGCGACGTCACTGGAGAGAGATGTGGCGTCACTAGAGAAGAGATGGAGAGAGAGACAGAGAGAGAGAGACAGAGAGATGGAGAGAGAGGAGATTGTGACGTCACTAGAGAGAGATGGAGAGAGAGACAGAGAGAGAGAGGAGAGAGAGAGAGGAGAGAGATGGAGAGAGAGAGAGAGCTGCGGACGTCACTAGAGAGAGATGGAGAGAGAGAATGTGACGTCACTAGAGAGAGATTGGGAGAGAGAGATGTGACGTCACTAGAGAGAGATGGAGAGGAGAGAGAGAGAGAGAGATGCGACGTCACTAGAGAGATGGAGAGAGAGAGATGTGAAGTCACTAGAGAGAGATGGAGAGAGAGAGAGAGAGAGAGAGAAGATGCGCGTCACTAGAGAGCGATGGAGAGAAGAGAGAGAGAGAGAGCGAGGGAGAGAGAGAGAGAGAAGGCGAGAGAGATGCGACGTCACTAGAGAGAGATGGAGAGAGAGAGATGTGACGTCACTTAGAGAGATGGAGAGAGAGAGAGAGAGAGATGTGACGTCACCAGAGAGACTGGAGAGAGAGAGAGAGAGATGCGACGTCACTAGAGAGAGATGGAGAGGAGAGAGAGAGAGAGAGAGAAGAGAGAGGGATGTGACGTCACTAGAGAGAGAGAGAGAGATGGAGATGAAGAGAGAGAGAGGATATTATCAAAATGGACTCTCCTATTAAAGAATGTGTTGTGTGTGTGTGTGTGTGTGTGGTGTGTGTGTGTCAAAATCACAGCATGAACCCATGCATCTTCTTTCCCGGCTGTTTCCACAACACCTGGTCAGCTTTCTATCATAAAATAACGAATGAAAACAATTCCCAGAAACAGGGGATTGTATATCGTTTTCCTGCTGTTACTTAAGATGTCAGTGCACTTTCCTAAGCTATTCAGAAGTAGGCTGGTATTAGCTGTTTATCGAAAGAAATGATGGTGGAGGAAATATCTTAAAGACGTTTTTAAAGAACAATATATATGAGAATGGCTATCACACTACGTCTTCGATGAATTATGAGCAGGAAAGAAGTCACGAAAAACAGCGAACTTATTTATATTTACCTTCATTTGAAATTTATTGACAAATTAATGGTATCGTTGTATTGATCAGGCTTGAATTAGCAAATAAGTATATAAATATAGAACAAATTTTGAAAAAAACTTAATTTCTATTTATGCCTGGAGAAAAGCAGACGTTTTCTGTAGACAAGGAACCGCAGGGGTCCAATGCGAAATGCAATAATATTATAATATAACATAAATAAATATGTTTATAATTAAGCATTCCATGCTTACATCAAAGAAGGGCGAGAAATAAATTAAAATGACGAATCCTTAATGAAACATGAACAAAAGCAATTATTATAATTTCTTTCACAATAGAAAATAAGTATAATTCTCCAGAATTAGTTAATTTTAAAAAAAATCCTTTTGAAGATCAGGAAATAACTTTGAATAGTACGAGTTTGAATTAAAGTTTACTGAACTGACAATAATTCGGATTGAAAAAACCTTTAGCTTGTTAATAGTTAATACATCAATTGATTTTAGAGTTAAAAAGACAATTATATGGTAAAAATCATTTCTAGAATTTATCAACAAAAAAGTTTCCCCACAGAATTTTGTCAGTAGCCAATTAATTAATTCAGTTAATTAAGAAGTAGCAAAGTTTTGCTAATATAGACGATACATCTATTTATATATAAAAAAGTAGTATATATCTCTCTCTTTAGGTTAGAAAAGTGGTAAAAAATTCCATTTTTTTTAAATCGGAAGAAACATCTGAAAATAGCACTAGATGTCTTTGCGCCTGTGGTGTATGTATGTGTCCGTGGTGTGTGTGTGTGTGTGTTGTATATGTGCATGTCTGTGGTGTGTGTATATGTTGTATATGTGTATGTCTGTGGTGTGTGTGTGTGTTGTCTATGTGTATGTCTGTGGTGTGTGTGTGTGTGTGTTGTCTATGTGTATGTCTGTGGTGTGTGTGTGTGTGTGTGTTGTCTCTGTGTATGTCTGTGGTGTGTGTGTGTGTGTTGTATATGTGTATGTCTGTGATGTGTGTGTGTTGTCTATGTGTATGTCTGTGGTGTGTGTGTGTGTTGTCTATGTGTATGTTGTGGGTGTGTGTGTGTGTGTGTGTGTGTGTGTTGTTTCTATGTGTATGTCTGTGATGTGTGTGTGTTAAATATATCGCGGAGATATAATAAAAATGATCTGTCAAAGCAAATCACTCAATAGTGTAAGTAGCGGGGGACAGCCACCTGACTAATTAGCAGCCTAAAAGACATTCTAATTTCTCACACAGACAAACAACAACATGGAAAACCACGCGCAGTTCGATCGCTGCGTATTTCACAAAGATCGTGCGCCGTTTCGAATCCTCTCTCTGTCCATCTTCAGACCCTGATTAAAAAAAAAAAAAAAAACCCACGCCAAGTTACTCGCATCACACGAGCAGATCTCACCGCCGTCAGTTAACCCTCTGATTTACTTCTGGTCACTAATGCTATGAAAGGAAGCCACTTCAGAACTTTTACTTTGGATTTAATAATCGAATTAGATTCTGCTAAAATAGCTAACGTTTACGCGCGCGCGCTCTCAGCCAGGGGGCCTCACAGGGATTCGGGAACTGGCCCTGGAATAGGTTCTTGGAGTTTTGAGCGCGAAGTAATAATTGAAATATTGGGTTTTCATTCGTTACGATCAGGACACAGTTTCGTAATTTTATGTTTCTCGTAACTTTGTTGGATTAGAAATCTGTTGTTCGCATAACTTTTTTCTTACGTTTTTCATCTGAATAATTTTCTGGTGTTTAGTTTATATTTCTTTAAGTATTATTTTTTTTTCAAACGAAGAATGGAATAAGATCACCTGGTTGTCAGTACTGGATTCAGACTAAAAGGGAATATAATAAATTAGTCTTTTTCTCCCTATATTATATTATTATTCTTATTATTATTATTATTATTATTATTATTATTATTTATTATTATTATTATTATTATCATCATCATCATCATCATCATCTTCTTCTGGCTCCATCTTCTCACCAATACAAAGACCAGTTTTATTTGAGTTTCCCAAACCAGACTACGGACGGACCTGGCCAGCTCTGTATTATCCGGTCAGCATCAACCGAAATATCTCGGCTATCCACCCGGCAGCCTGGAGACTGGAGGAGAGGAGGTGAGCCGACAGAAGATGCGGACAGCCTCGATTTTAGAACAGCCAAATAAAGGCTTTAAAAAAAAAACAGGGGCTCATTTTGGTTAATAAAGCCAGAAATATTATACAAACTGCTCGAACAGGTGAGGTAGGGAAAGCTACGGTTTACTAAACGTTAATCGATATCGCTAACCATTGCTAATCATCGCCGGTTCCCGTTGATCGACGTTGTTTGTTGTTGTTGTTTTTTAAATCGTTATTAGTCTCTGTTAATCAATGGTAATGGCTTTTAACCAGTGTTTTAGTTACTGTTAAGCGACACCACCTCTTGGTAATTTACTGTCAGCCGGTGGTGATCTGCGTTAAGCGTCGTCGTGTTGCTGTGAACCAATTAAAGTCCACGGTTAGCTGATTTATAACTGCGTTGTTAACGTTGCTGAATGTTAATCATATCAGACCCTTTTGTTAACCGCTGGTCCCCGCCAGTCGGCCACTATGTGTCGCGGTTGACGGTGGAGAACATTATCCCGGATCCCAATTCTTCTCTGGTTTTTAATCGTAAAACCTGGCAAACACAACGTAACGTGGGACTGTTATGCTACAGTTTACTTTTGCCCCCTATTTTTAATATGCACGGGGCCTGATGGGGTCGGGAATTACGATGACAACGTGAATTAGGTCCTCGACATCCACAATCGAAGAGGGAGCATCGGTAGAAAAGGGTAGCGATACTTAAATGTCAGGGCCGTAACCCGATCACTGGAGCCAAAGCCGGGAGACACGGATAATCTACCCCGCACACCGAGGTGCCCTAACCTGGCGTTCGAATGCTAAACTGACCGAACACCTAAGAGTAATAGAGGGTTACCTGCCGGTAATGGAGAAGATAAATTGCTCTAATTTTCGACGCCAGATCGATTTCCTTTAACTGGGTCGCGCAGACCTTTAACCCCTGGTGGAGTGATCGGCAGGACGAGATACGTCTCGGTGGTATGACTGCCGGCCTGTGACGTGGTGGCAGAACAATCCGTCCTGACAACGAGGTCAAACACACACACGTGATTTACACCTTTTACACAGGTTCTCCCCCCGTGATCGGATTACAGGCCCGCGTTTAAACGAACTGGATGAAGAAAACCGTTATGTACCTTGTATTCTTCTCAACCCGCCTATTTATTAATTCCATCAATTTGAAAACTGCCCGCTTAAGTTATTTGCCAACAACGATAATAACAATTATAGGTCACCTATAAGTTCAATTAGGAATTACTAGCGCAGCCACAGTGGTCTCCCCTTTTCTATCGGTGGGGGGGGGTGTGACGTAATGTTTTAACTCGAAAGACGCCGTTAAGCAATCAGAGAAGTGACCAAAAACTCGACCGGACCCCATCCACGAGCGAGAGGGTTAACGTGCGCGCGTGTGGGGCGTAACGATGAAGGAGCCCCTCGCACGCGGCTGCCCGACGAGGACGGTTCGCCCTGGTCCCCCCTCTTAGTCATCGATGGACGGGCCATTGGTCTGTGATCGGGCCGTCGACCAGGCCTGGGCGATGCCACCCCCGAACCTTTCCTTTATTGTTGTTGTTTATTAACCCCCCCCACCACCACCACCACCTTCTAAATACGAGAAACAAAGATCGAAATCCATAGAAAGAAGAGAGGAGACATCAATAACCTCCAGACAGTTCAGCTTTTATTCTCTGTGAGCAAACTCTTGGTCAATGGGAAGGTAAAAAAGAAAATTAATTTTTTAATTGATTTTTTTTCCTTTCTGTTCTTTCCCTTTAATTTACCCCCCCCCCACTTTTTTTCCTGCGGGTCTTAAACCCCTTTCTTTCCTTCTTTCTACCGATTGATTAAATAAGTAATTAACTCGCTTCATTTTTCAAGAAACGGCACTAAAGTAAAGCTGCTATACCTCTGTCGTTTCTACTTCTGGGTAATTCGTCATTCATCAGATCTGGAAACTGCTCGGCTGACTACGGCATCTTCGCTTCGTCGGAATCCCAACCCCCCGCTTCTGAGTAAATCACCGTATGACAGAAGGGGCTGATCGAATCGTCCATCCGTCTAAAACAACAGGTAACTCCCTCCCTCGCCCGGTCTACCGAAAGCTCTACACGTAGACATCGTATTTATTATCCCTGTGTAGAACGTTCAAACGAGACCCGGCCTAATACTATTGCGGGGATGCTATTTCAGGCCGGGTTTCCTCTGAACGTCTCCGGTACAACGAATCACGGATATTTAACAGTGGCTAACCAACTGATGAACAATAACCGTAACTAATCCAAGGTTATCAACATTCATTAACTAACAGTGACTAGCGCTGAATTTGAGCGGCTAATATTGATTAAAAGTGACCAACGCCGATCAACGGGAACCGGCGATGATTAGCAATGGTTAGCGATATCGATTAACGTTTAGTAAACCGTAGCTTTCCCTACCTCACCTGTTCGAGCAGTTTGTATAATATTTCTGGCTTTATTAACCAAAATGAGCCCCTGTTTTTTTTTTAAAGCCTTTATTTGGCTGTTCTAAAATCGAGGCTGTCCGCATCTTCTGTCGGCTCACCTCCAGTCTCCAGGCTGCCGGGTGGATAGCCGAGATATTTCGGTTGATGCTGACCGGATAATACAGAGCTGGCTGGCCAGGTCCGTCCGTAGTCTGGTTTGGGAAATTCAAATAAAGTCGGCTATAGCAAATCAAGCTTTCATTTTACTTTTTCTTTTTTTTTTTTAATGGTTGATCTTTTTCTCTCATAGATGTAAGTAAAAAACATCTCCCTCTATAAGCAAACAAAAAAACACGCGGTGTGTCTGTCGGTGGTGGCGGTATAGCGAAGCTGGTGATATAGTGGAAAGGCGGTGTTTTTCATGAAGTCGTTGATTTAGGGTGAAAGATGACAACATTTTTATTATTATTATTATTATTATTAATTTTTTTCTTTTACTTAAAAAAGATTAACAAAGCTCTCTCTTAGAGGAGAGCTGTGAATACCTCTCGGCTTGGCACTGTCCTGGGATACCTGCTAATCAGATTCCTTTCCTTTACAATGTCTGCCATCAAGCGACGGACTGGCACCGAGAGTTTTAACACGGAGGTCTCCCTGACGTTGATTGTCCATAATTTTGCCTTTTATTTACAATTTGATTCCTTTATTTTTCTTTTATAAGAATTTTAAAAAAAATTAAAATGTGCTTGCAGGTTATAATAATAATAATAATAATAATAACAATAATAATAATAATAATAATAATAAAATAATAATAATAATAATAATAATAATAATAATAATAATAATAATAATAATAATAATAATAATGATGATGATGATGATGATGATGATGATGATGATGCTGATGATGTGATAATAATAATAATAATAATAATAATAATAATAATAATAATAATAATAATAATAATGTGGGGTGATGACACGTATCCGTCTATTTACGCCAGTTCCATTACTTATCGGATTGTTTATCGCTCACATATCTGGCGAAAGGCGACGGTGCCTGACCGAAGAACGGGTGGGGAGTTGGTCGAAGGATCAAAATACACGCCAGGTAAGTTTTACCTGCACACCATCGCACTACCGGACGGCTCTGGCTGACAACTTCGTACATCTACAGCTCCACAAACGTATTCAAGTTGTGACTGCGCTGTAGCCTCGAGTTTCCTCTTCGTGTTTCGTCCAGAAGGCAGGTTTTCTTTATTTAAAAGCAAAAAACGGACGATATATATAAGAACACAGATCCATGCAGATGCTAACAGCAGCGGTTACATTAATGTACCTAAACAATCCCCTCTAAGGATACACATAAGAACTCCTTCATCGGTATCATCATGCGAGCATCATCATCATAAACTTATCTATTAATACAAAAGACCATTTTTTTTTTTGGTAGCGCAGTGATCCATGGGTAGGCTACCGGACTGCTACGGTTGAAAGACCGAGATCGAATCCTGGTCTGCTCGTCGTACCTCTCTAGCATGGCTCCTTCTTGTTCTTCACCACCCGGCTTCCTGGACTACCCGAGGACGTTCCGATTTCCTCCCACATTAAAAAAAAAAAAACAATGAAGTGTTCTGGTGCGAGTTTTCGAGGAATTCATGACCGGCTCGCACCTTGCCCACTACTCAAAAATTTCCAACTCTTCCCAGGTAACTGTTTGTCTGATCACCAGGGCTGATGCCACCACACCTTTCACCTGTGCCTGGCACCTTGCCGACCCCCCCACCATACCTGGGTAACTACTTGCTTGTTCTTTTCACCTGCGAAATGTCCTGGACGTCAGGACAGAGGTCTACAAATAAATAAATGAATGTTTTAATTATGCACACTGAGTTTACAAACAAATAGATTGTGTAGGTCGACTAATTGTTTTCTTTTAATATATATACTTTTTGAGTAATCTTCTATCATAGTAAAGCTATTTTAATCTATAATGCTGACAAATCGCTTTTAGTATATTGCGTATTTACGAGGAAAACAAATATTTAGGCGAGTTACTTCAAAGGGCTTTAATTTTGCATTTTCTGTATTATTATTATTATTATTATTATTATTATTATTATTATTATTATTATTATTATTATTATTATTATTATTATTATTATTATTATTATTATTATATTATTATTATTATTATTATTATTATTATTATTATTATTATTATATTATTATTATTATTATTTATCTTATTATTATTATTATTATTATTATCTTATTATTCACAGTTATATCTTTGTCTTCTCGCGAAAGTAATGTTTAGTGGTTATTTTTGTATCAGAACTACTGGAGAGATGACGGGGGACCAGTCACATGTCTCTGAAGAGGGCTGCCGGTCGATCACATGGCACCTTATTGTTTCCTCAACAAATAACAAATATTTTTAAAAAAAAAAAAAATTTTTTTTTTCCTTTTACTTGTAAATAGTGAGACCGATCCAAAACAAAAAGCCCAGACTCGCGAAGGTGGGGGGTGGGAGAGTTAACAAAAAAATTGCACATCTCTCAGATCCGCTGTTTGTATGCTGAAGTAATATGGGAGCGATATAGGATAATTCCACATCAGCAGGTCCGAGCACCGAGCACACGAGACAACGTTATAAGCATTTCTAAAGAGAAGCAGAAGCGATGAATGAATATGTCAGGTGGGAAGACGGAGTCTAAGATCCAGGTATAAGAAAGTTAACTTGAATCGTAGTTAAAATTGAGATGATAGAAAAGATAACAAACAAGGGGACGGATAACCAAAGTGGAAGGGGAAGAGTGCGTGAAGAAGAAAGGGATTAAGATAAGAGAGACGAAATTGCCAATAGAAAAAAAAAAGAATCAAAGGATTAATGGAAGACGGACGGATTAGGTAAGGGATAGAGGATTAAAGAGAACAACTGTGATATCTTCACTTTAGTGGGTAATATATTAAAAGAAATGAAAGACGAGGTTTGAAATCATAGATCGTACGGAATTCCTTTTCTTTTCTTTAAACTTAAGCACAGTTCTATCTATATTCGTTTAATTAAAACAAATATTATTTATAAACGTTATGAATATTAGTAAGTGGATTTAACTTTAATAATAATAATAATAATAATAATAATAATAATAATAATAATAATACTAATAATAATAATAATAATAATATAATAATAAAATAATAAATTTGATTTTTGCTATAGCAAACATTGTTTTTTCTCTGAGTCATCTGTAGTCCATAGAGATGAACATCAGGTGAATAGAGCAGAGTTTGGTCAGCCAAACGAGGGTCCAGCCACTGTGACGTTGTCTGTCCGTGAAGAACCATAATCGGCTATGCAAAAGCGGATCCAACACATGTATAATAATAACAATTATGTGTGTGTGTGTGTTGGGAGGTCTGTCAGCAGCAGCAGCTGTTATATTATCCCATCTTTCCACTGTTCCGGAGGCGAAAGACTCCATGATAGACTGAGATAAGATAGAAATCTGGTTTAAAAGTTACACAGACAAAGTAGTTTTCTTGTTGTCATTTCAAAAATATTTTACAACTTATTATTATTATTATTATTATTATTATTATTATTATTATTATTATTATTATTATTATTATTATTAGTAGTAGTAGTAGTAGTATAGTAGTAGTAGTAGTAGTAGTAGTAGTAGTAAACTTTAATTATAGCCAAATCGCTTTCTGTTTCATAAACAGTTTTATTGGTGATACATTGTTGTTGTTTTCCCTTTTCCTTTCAAGCCTCTCCTGTCCCCTGAACAGTTCCTACTCGTCTACATGTAAAATATTCTTGATTTATTTCATTTTTATTAAAATCGTTTCTAAGCTCACTGTGAAGAGGATGATCCAGGGGTCACCGGGGTCAACTTGATTTGCAGACCAGCTGCTTATAATGGGTCGGGTCGCAGGCGTCTATTGTGCCGAACCGTAACTACAATTTATTGGCTCCGACTTTGATATGACGGAGGCGCGATTTGTGTTTGTAATGACAGCCGGAGTCGTGTACGGCGGCAGGGCTGGGGTCGGATACGGTTCTATACGACATAACCACCTCTGCTGCTGGCGTCGTTCTCCATCTCTCTCTCTCTCTCCCTCCATCTCTCTCTCTCTCCCTCGTCTCTCTCTCTCTCTCTCTCTCTCTCTCTCTCTCTCTCTCTCTCTCTCTCTCTCTCTTTGTCTATTATCTATTTTATATTTCTTTCATGTTTACCTACATATTTTGTTATTCTTGTTTTCCTAACTAAAGATTTTATTTTAAAAAGTCTATTCCTCAAACACTATTTTTTTCTTTATTGCGATTTTTCTGTGTAAACCTGATGTGAAAAAGTCGTCATCTTCGATTTTACCTGCGTGTTAGCAATTTAAAGTCTGGTGTGTGTGTGTGTGGTGTGTGTACGTATGTGGTGTGTTAGGCGTGTGTGAAGCGTGTGTGGTTGAGTGTGTTAGGTGTCTGTGGTGTGTGTGGATGTATGCGGCATGCTAGGTGTGTGGGTGAGTGTGTAGATGTGTGTGGTGTGTTAGGCGTGTGTGAAGTGTGTGTGGGTGTGTAATGGGTGTGAGTGGTGTGTGTGTGGTTGAGTGTGTTAGGTGTGTGGATGTATGCGGCATGCTAGGTGTGTGGGTGAGTGTGTAGATGTGTGTGGTGTGTTAGGCGTGTGTGAAGTGTGTGTGGGTGTGTAATGGGTGTGAGTGGTGTGTGTGTGGTTGAGTGTGTTAGGTGTGTGGATGTATGCGGTGTGTTAGGTGTGTGGGTGAGTGTGTAGATGTGTGTGAGTGGTGTGTGTGGTTGAGTGTGTTAGGTGTATGGATGTATGTGGTGTGTTAGGTGTGTGGGTGAGTGTGTAGATGTGTGTGGTGTGTGATGTGTGTGTGTGTGTTGTGCGTGGATGTGTGTGGTGTGTGGGTGTGTAATGTGTGTGGTTGAGTGTGTTAGGTATGTGTATGTAGGGGACAGGTCCCGACAATACGTCACGGATGATTCGACGCCAGCTTGTTCTATATCACGTTCAAATTTCGGCCTTAAAAGAATTTTAAAATAAAATTTTTCTTGTTTTTTTTTTAAAAAAACTCTAAGGTAAATAAATATTCCTTTAGTTGACGTCATTAAATCACACAAAATGTTTTGTCGGCCAACACCTGTTTGTATAAGCGTCAGCTGTTGGCAGGAAGCAGTGACCTGCCCGGGTACCGGCCACACCCACCCATCTACGAACGACATATCTCTAGCATTCTGCAATACTTTTCACCACCATAAGATTTTAGGGCAGATAATTACACCGGGCAAACGCTGGTCTTAAATAAACCACTCAGAATAAAATTCAGTTAACTAGATGGTTAGTTGATGGTAAACCAAAACCGTACTGGTCGATCGGTGCAGTCGACTCATCGGCAGTGGCAGGCCATTGATTGCTCGGTAAACAGTCGCTACGCATGCGCTTTGAGCTGTTCCAACTTCGAGTACAGCAGTCGGATGAAGTTATCCATTATAAAGAAATAAGTAAGATTTCGCTCCTGGCATTTTTAACTTTTACTTATTTCGGTTTTATTGACTAAGGATCAGATATCGTGATGTAAAAACGACGGGATGTCTTATCTTGATCAGCCACAGAGCGACGGTTTTACCTGTACGGAAGGAGAATCCAGACACGAGAGCTTTTGCCCAAACCAGTTGTCAGCATCGTCGGGCGGTTGGCAGCAAAGGAACAACTTGCTGCCATCGTTCGTCTGTTGATGCCATCTGCTACAAGGAAAACAAAAATGGTAAAAATTACCGGATGCGATAGCCACGTTTGGCCCCGACTAAAGTCTTCTCTGCCGTTGTAATCTGGTCAGGTTAGAAAATTTGAAGGACCAGTTCCAGGGATCCACTCGATCGCTATTTCTTACGTAATCGGTACTTGCTGCCGGATTGCCCACAGAGCCTCGTTCCCTCTCAACTCAATTGATATATATCGTGCATTTGGCGAAAAACAGAACCTCTGATGACACCACGGCCACATTCAGAATATGTGTCAAATGCAGTCGCACGGTGCTGTTTGCTTAAATACGCAAATGAGGCTGGTAAACCAATGAAATCTGCCTTCACTCAACGAGCTGAAAAATCTCTGGAAATGTTGATAATACATATATTTATTTATTTCTAATAAAATTAATAAATGCCTTACTAAGCATTGGAACGAAATGACGTAGATTACTTCATTCGTGTTGTCAAAACAAATTCTTCTTATATATCTGTATGCAACTATTTTTTTGCGAACGTGTGTGGATCGTGGCCTCGCTTTAGAACTCATTTTTACTACTACTAATAACGATATAGGTATGGTGTAAATAAATGAGTAATGAATAAGAGCGGCAAAATTGTTCACGGAAGCGTCTTGGATTATGGACGTCAGAGGTGGTCGCCTGATAGACGGGAGAGGCCGACTTAACCCTAACCCTACCGACACCTGGGGATTGCTTGTGATAAGAGGAACGGGAAACAAACGGCTGCTGATTGACTGAGACCCGGAGGAAATTCCTTAACTTACTGCGACTGTTTTCTGCACTCGCTCCCTCCCTCTTGTTCCCATAACTTAGATACCCGGAAATCTAGCTGAGTTCTCGGAGCCACTTTTTTTTTTTTTTAACCAGGAAAGCGGCGGGAGGGAAAAAGGGGGTCTTTTTTATTTTTTTTCTGATCTGATCCCTGTCTTAGCACGCCACGAAATCAGCGAGTTGCGAACGACGCGCCGGCGGAGGCGGGTCTCCGCGATCCGGTCGGACGGACTTTCTGGGCCGGGCACCACAGCGAGCCACACGGCTGCCCGTTGATCCGGTCGGTGCCCTCCCTCTAGGGATCAAATCGGGGGGAAAATTTTTCAATTAAGCATCCGTAGATGACTTCCCTTCTTTACCATCTCTGGCCTCACGCAACCCGTGAAATTGAACAGCTTTAGGTTTCCGGCCAAAAAGAAGGGGGAGAAAAACCAATTTAGATTTTCTGAGAACAGAAACGTCAGATGTCTCGGCTAAGATGGGGTCTTCCCACACGCGGAAACAACGTCTTTGATGCGTCAGTGATCGCTATGTGAAGTTTACCTTTAGCCGTGAATGCCAGTAAACAGCACGTGCTTTTCTAGGCCGTGTCGTACGCCATCAGTAGTCTCTCTCTCTCTCTCTCTCCAGCCTGGACGATAACAACTTCATTGTACACCACTGTAAAACAATTACGATCCATCCAATCACCGGGAGCACGCGCGCGTATCGTGTGAACAATGTCACAAGTAAAACAGCTGACGGTAAATTCAACCGTCGGGCCCTAAACTGAGCGATGCATGTTTTTATCTCTGACAACAAGCAGCATGCATACATCCAGGGAGGCCGACAGGTCAACCATCGACAAGCCAACAAGTACCCAGACGAACGGGGCATTTTCAGATCGACGACATTGCAATAGCACCGCCCCTGCAGTCTCGCTACGCCCGACGAAGTAGGATTGTCGACGTCTCGAGGGTTTTCGCTGATTAACGAGGCCTCTTTGTTGGTTGTATCCTTAGGGAGCTCGAATATTCGGTTCTTGTGACCAATGGCTTCCAGCTATTTCTTGCGAAAAAAGTACATCACACACACACGCACGAAACAAACAATTGCCATAATATACACATCATACGTAGCTATTAATTCACATTTAATCACGCTATTTTTTTGTTGTTGTTGTAAATCCACCCCTTATTAAATACCCGGCATACTTAAGTTAATAACTGGTGTTTTGTAGGTTCCCTTTTAACTACCAGTCTTTAGAATAGATTACGGCACCATGTATACATTCTCTCTGGATGGACTAAGAAAAACTGCCAGTCTTATATCTGATATGAATGGCAACTGCAATCTAACGGTACTACTTTTAACCAATCCTTTCCACAAAACATTCCCCTTTACAATAAAAATAATTTCAAATAATTTACTGATCAAGCAATCATTAAGCCGACCTCTGCACGAGCTCATTTGCCCTGCAGCGCGTGTATTTCAAGCCATTTACTGACGGAGTCAATGACACGTGGCTGAGGAGACCGCACTAGCTGACCAGTACGGCTTCGCTTTACTCAACAAGAATCAGTTTACTTTTTAGACTCGGGCGGCTCGCACTTTGAGCGCAAAAGCCTAACAAATACTTTAACAGCACCCAACGGAAGTTTGCACACAAAAAAATTAAAATAAACGTAAATGAAATAAAAGGAATATTTCTTGTGTCAAACCAGTCCTACATTATTTGTTTTGGTTTGCCAGTAGTAGTAGTGTCCATAACAACCAGGATCGTTCGAGCTAAACCGGCCCAGAAATAGCATCTTTAAAGACACCCAGCCTCCCCAGATCTACAGATTAACCCTAGGAAACGTAAAACGTAACTTTGCTTAAAGAATAATTAAGCGTCAGCCTTTTCGCATAGATTGCCGAACTTGAACGATACCTTATTATAAAGAACAACAACAATTAAGTTTAAAAAGTATTTTTATAAAATATAATATATATATATATATAAACAAGGCTGAAATTTTGTACCATCCCCCCCATTTCCTTCAGCTTTGAAAGACTGAGTTAGAAAAGAAATTAACGTTATATATATATATATTGATGGCACTGCAGAAAAGCGTTCGTCATCTTCGTGTTCTTCAACGCCCTATGGTACATAGATATTGTCAAGTCTCTTTACAGACATCCTGCTGTGGTCTAGCGTAACAGTCCGCTTATACCATTACTCAGATACTTACAAGTTAAAAAGAAAAAAAAATCTGTCTTAAAAGCGTCACTTATCAAGAAGAACTGTCACCGCTGAGTCGGTGCCCGTCATCTGATGGCAAACGTCACTGACGTCACCGACGCCAGTACTTTTAAACTGCAAAGCTACGGCGATCCGTTGTTGCATGGCTTTTCTTAATGCGAGTTAATATATATGATCTGGTAACGTTTATCGTTTCTCTTTCATCCCGGTTTTATTCAGTGGGATAAAGTTTGAAGACCAGTTCCTTGGAAACAGAATCACTGCACTCTCTCGCCTCGCGGAGACCCGGAGTCGCTACAGTAGGTGTGTTTTCTTCCGTCTCGTCTTTGTCCGCCGTTTGGTTTCGATTTGCAAAAGTCTCTCGTTGTTTCTAATTCCTTTTACCCATCCCCTTGTGACGCATTATCAGTGATCGTGCTTAAGTCGGACGGGTCTGCTTTCTGGTGCGAGTGCTAGTTCTGACGACCCGAGCCAGTCAGGAGGAAAACAATGTTTCACGGCCAGACTGCGCCAAGCCTTATGCTAACCCCAGATAAGAGGTCTGCCATGGCCTTCTGCAATGCTTGCCGTGATACCGCGGTCTGTAATCTCTAGAAACGGCACGATCCCGATTTTTGAAGATCGACTACTATATTTTTTGTGTGTGTGTGTGTGTGTGTTTTGAACCATTGTCAACCATTAGGTGAATAGAAAAAGGAAGAAAAAAAACTGCATGAAGTTAATTGAAAGAGGACAGATCCTGTTAAAACTAGCTTTGGAGATAATATCATCGTTCACTTATTAGGAAAAAAAAGGGTTAGGTCATCAAAGCGGCATTGACTTCAATCTGAAGAGGAAGAAAAATGAGAGAGAGAGAGAGAGAGAGAGATGGAGGGAGGGAGAGAGAGAGAGGGAGAGAGAGAGAGAGATGATGATGATGATGAGAGAGAGAGAGAGTGAAGAGAAGAGAGAGAGAGGAGAGAGAGAGGGGAAGAGGAGTAGAGAGAGAGCGAGGGAGAAAGGATGGAGAGAGAAATAGGGAGGAAGAGGAGGAGGAGGAGAGAGAGGTAAAAGGGATGGACGGAGACCGAAAGAGAGAGAGAGAGTGAAGAGGAGAGAGAGATGGAGGAGAGAGAGAGAGAAGAAATTCCCTCTTCGCCTCTCCTTCCAAGAAAGACCTGCAGCTCTCAGAGATGAAGCAAAACGTAAGAGAGAAAAAATGCGAAAAGTGCAATGAAACATACAAAATGGATTTCAAATGATGTTAACGAGATTCTGAAATAGGAAACTTCGTGGCACTTTATCATTTTTTAATTAGAAAGTTCTTTTTCTTCTTTTTCCCTCCGACTTTATAACGACACAAACGTTTCAAAGAAATTAGTTGCGACTTTGTTCCGCAATTGTCTGTGAGTTGGACCATAAATTCAAGGCTTGATTGTCTTATTAATTTAAAATGCTACATTCATACTCAAAGATGAGCTTGTTATGACCGTCATCCTTAATAGAATTTTTTTTAAAAGCGATATTGAATTATCACTTTAGAAGTCTTGTATTTTATTTTACCTTTTTTCTGTTTTTTTTTTTTCCCAAAGAAGAATTTTCTAATTTTTCCCTTCACAGAAATAAAAATGTCGAAGAAGAAGAACAAGAAACCTAACATCTTCGTTTGTCTTAAGCTCCGAACCTAACTTAAACATATGCTATTCCAGAAACAACTTTGTATTTTTTATTCATTTAGACATCGCATCTTTTTTAAGCGCCTTAAATAGTTATTTTTTTTTCGAAATTAGAATAAAATAGATTGGTGATGGAGTCAATGAGCCAAGGTCGAAACAAATCAAGGATTTATTAGGTAATTTGTTTTGATGATTACTGATATCAGTTACATTGATTATGTATTATTTCTAGGTTTTTTTAAATATATTAAATAAATAAATAAATACATGGTTTACGTTTTCCACGATAAAGCGAATTAATATTTTTTTATAATAGAAACTTACATAAATGATTATTTTAAATAAAAATATATATATAGCGCTTACATCTAATTATGCAAATGAGCTTTTACCGATTATAAGTTTTAAGTTCGATGCTAAAAACTTTTATTTTTGAAAGACATGTAAACAAGATACTGAAATCAAAAGAAGAAGAAACAAAGTGTTTTTGATTACCGTATTGTACTGAAACCTGATCTCGGTTTTCTCGAAAAAATACTGCATAGGTAATTTGGAAGTAACTATACAACAGAAAACAGAAAAAAATTCTTTTTTAAAATCTTTACATCATCTTTAATGAACTCCCGTACAACACCACCACCAACAGGCCATCTTTACGTGGTGGTTTGGTTACCCGAGATTAAACGTCTGAACTTGACTGTTGTCGTGTAAATGTCTCGCAAACCTGATCTTTCGCTTCCTTTTTCTCTGCGAGTCGTTAAGAATTAAAAAAATGCGTGGAATTTCATCCAGCGAAAGAAAATTGTTCCAAACACCGCTGAAGTAAGTTGGGGAAAGAGAAAATCTTCAAGCTACTGAATTCTTTAAAGAGCAAAATATCATTTCTAGATGTTTGGTTTTCTTTTTTAAACCGGACATTTAAAAGTTTGGGATTTTATGGTTCATTATGTCATTGAGCATGGGTAGTTTCTCACAATTAATGATAGTCAAACGTTGTTCGTAGAATCAGAAAGGAAGGAATGGCGTTTAGCGTACTTTCGATATGTTAATCCTTTTTTTCCTGTTAATGGTAGGAGCGAAGTACGCGCTAAATTTAAATTCCTCCCATTCGCTCACAAACAAGGCGGAATGGTAGCGGTAACTCAGTTTGTTTGCTAAATTAAGGCCTCGAAGAAGCATTTCCCCATTGATCCCGATGGAGGAACATCGCTCCAAGAAACTTCCATTTAGCCAGGCTTCCGTCTCAAACCACGACGGATGCTAGATAGCAGAAGCTTCCAAAGGACAACTTCCTAAAGTTTCTCTCTTCGCGCCGCCCGACGGCAGCGGTTCGAATTTCTACACGTTCTTGAGTTCTTCGATTTTCAAGCACATACGCCACCTACTTGTGTCGGGAGACGGTTGTCTCTCTAAAAGACCGAATTCCTCCTCGTTGACGGCAAGCGATATTTACAACGCACATGTGAATTTGACACTTGCGCGTTAGAGGGAAACAGAGAACTAATCAAACCAGACTCGAGCCGAACAACAGCGCAAGTCGCCGCATGGGTAGACTAATGTTAATGGTCGACCAACTACAATCTTGAGGCGCCCTGGCTGTCTTTCAAACGAAATACGTGCGGTAGGACAGAATAATTAAAATGGAAAATAATATTTTACAGAATTTGTTGTTGTTGTTTTATTTTTAAGTTTCGTCAAGGGACATTTTTTTTTTTTAAAAATCGAATTATCTTCCTTAATGCTCGATTAGGGCAGCGCGGCGGTCCAGTTGGTAGTTACTGGACCGCTGGGCGAAGAGCCCCGGTTTGTTACCGGCTGGCCACGTGGGTATTCTTCTGGTTTACTTCCACATCTAGAAAACGAAGAGTTCTGGTAGGGCCTTTTGTCGCGCTCGGCGAGGAAGGCGACGATGAGCCAAGAGCTTTGAATACGCGCTTCAAGGGAAGTCAGCTCATCAGGAAACCAAGGGCGAGCGGGTCAGGGTTAAGGCGACTTCGGTTCTAATTCGAGCCATTAAAGAATTAAGGAAAGCAGTTTACCATGGATGTGCCATTATGTCACCCATTCCAGCTGAGGGCGGGAGCGCAACAACTTTACTAAAGTACGATTCTGTCCGCTCGTTTTTACGAGTCGACTGTCGCGGGTGCGGCCTCGTCCGGATCCGCTATCGGGTTAACCGAGTCGTTACGTCTTTGTGCGCCTGGGTCGGAGACAAGTGGAAAAGTGCTGGGGGGAGAGAGAGAGAGGGAGAGAGAGAGAGAGGAGAGAGAGGAGAGAGAGAGAGAGAGAGAAAGAGAGAGAGAGAGAGAGAGAGAGAGAGAATGGCATCCCTACAGAGAGAGAGGGAGAGGAGATATGATGTTAGTACAGAGAGAGAGAGAGAGAGAGAGAGAGAGAGAGATGGAGGTAGAGAGATGGAGAGAGAGAGAGAGAGAGAGAGAGAGAGAGAGAGAGAGAGAGAGAGAGAGAGAGAGAGAGAGAGAGAGATATTAGCCGGCCCCTTTCTACTCCCGTGTAATTACCCCTGATAGACGTATCCAGGAGCAACGTCGGTCCGGCGGGCCCTCTCAAATGCCTTGTTCGCCCATTTGGTTAAATCCTCTGTTCGGCAGTTCTCAAAGAGATAAAAAAGGGTAACTCACAGTGGCTGCTAATGCACCGTGACGCAATTAGCGGCTCAGCTCGGCACATCTCAGCTGTTTGACATCGGATGGCCTGGCTCGGGAACGAATTATCTTGAATACCTTTACGTTTTGTCAGTCTCTCTTTCTTCCAAAAAAAAAAATATATATATAGATATATCCCCTCGCACACCTGAATTCCCCCCACCCCACCTTTCTTCGTCTTCTTATTTATACATTAATCTGTTCACTCCACATCAAAAGACACATTGATTATTATTATTTTCTTCCCTTTCTGTATATATAATGGCCTCGCGACCTGGCTCCCTGGAAACTCTACAGGGGGAGGGAAAAAAAATCAAATAAGCTCTGTTTCAAATGGATTTTGTAAGATCGCGACCCCGTGACTTGTGTGTTTTGAATAACAGAAGATCAAAGGGCCGGCCCCGCCTCGAGCCGGTCCTCGACATTGTGGGCCCCGAGAAGGGGCGGCGGGGACGGAAGAAAAAACTCTGTTTTTATTCAATGACTCGCTGCGACGGCGCTTCTGTGCCCATCTCCCGGTGGGAGGCGGTTGTTCTGGTCCTACTTTTCTTTTTTTTTTTTTTTGTCTCTTCTGCATTTTAGGCATCTCCCCCATTCTTCTAAATGTATGGCTTCCAGAGGAAAATGTATCCTCTCTCCCCTCCCTCGACACGACCCGGGTGACAGACGCCGCCTTACAAACACGACAAACTGTAGAGCGGTCCTGTGGGAATGTCTACACTCCGGTGACTGCTGACAATCAGGTACATCCTTTCACCGACCCGCTCTCCCTCCTTCTCTGCCTTATCCGCGTTGATGTCCAAGCCCCCCCCTTTTTGGGTGCTTACCCTGTGCACACATGCCCTTTGTGTATTCACACGCGCGCACGTGTTTCACAGATAGTAAACAACCTCCCAAACAAATAAAATCGAGTTTAAGGTGTCGGTTATCCCTCGTCGATGGGCCGGGGACATCGACTGGCGGTCGGATCGCCAAAGTGATGAATCCCACCCTCCGAGTGGCGCTGCTGCTGCTGCTGCTGCCAGGGACTGCCGATTTTGAGCCATGGGTCCCTTTGTTTTCGTCTGTGCCGCGGTGATGGTCCTTCGCGCGCGCGCGCGCTCTCACTCCTCCAAGTTGAATTTTAATCAAGAAATTAATGTTTTAAAAATTCTCCGGAGAAGGGATCTTCCGGCAGACTTCTCCAATCTCTGCAGCTCAGCCATAACTCTGGGGATATCGGGTCGAAACCATAGCAAATAACAAAAAGGAAAAGAAAATGACACCGCGTCTCCTGGAGTACGGGTGATGTCTGCTCGCCTCGTGGAAATATTCCATATGAATATAAATGAGCATCGGCTTAAAACTCTCCTTATTAAACGTCCGGCAATAATTTACGATACTGCAAACAGCTGTTACTTTACTCATAACTCATTACCAAGTTTTATCCAATTTTCTTCTTTTTTATCTTACCAAAATTAATTACTCAAGAATAGAAACCAAATTTATTACGTTCTAGCTCACCGGACAAAATGGCGAATGATTCATAGTTGCTGCCACCTTCTGCAGCAAAAGCCTGACTGTCTGTGATTCGTTAAATTATTAAACATAATAATAATTTATTATTATTATTATTATTATTATTATTATTATTATTATTATTATTATTATTATTATTTTATTTTATTATTATTATTATTAATGATTTAAAATGATAACCGATAAGTAACATTAATTGACAGTCATTGTTTGCAATGTCCTTTCTCCTTGGTAAACACCAGAGATGGGAGAGACTTTGTCAAACGGATTATTATTTATTTACCGTTTTTGTTTTTTTTTTTTGTTTTTTTTTCTTCACAAATTTGTTTGATCTTTTGTTTTTGTTACTTTGAAGTGGGCAAGTAAACAGAATGAAGCAAAGGTGATCCTTAAGCTAATACGGATAACGTGTTTTGTTGTTTTTTTTTAAAAAATAAAAAAAAATAGAGCATCAGGAAATAACAGAACTTGGCTGCTGCTGCTGCTGCTGCTGACTGTCAGTCGGGAGATTTATGTGTAAATGTGGCTGGATTAAAAACACAAAGACGAGGCGATTTTTAATTATTTGTTGCTCAATCAGCAAAAAAGGGAGGAAAAAATTCACGAAGACAGGCAGAGACAGGTTTTACGCCTTTAAGAATATCGGGTAATAATTTCTTTTTTCTTAAAACCAAAAGCGATTTTGCTTAACCCTAACCCTGCCGGATGTTGTCCGAATTATTTTTTAGTTTGAATTATGGGAGATCTGGTTTTGTCCTTGAAGTGGGAGGGTTTTTTTGTTTTTTTTTTTTTTAGCCAGTATATTCCGGTGGTAATAATTTCGTTCTCATCAGAATGAAGACCATTACCATTATCTCAGAATCTCTCTTAGTTG